>JAWWMP010000011.1:22138745-22160455 GCA_035047865.1 Dendrocincla tyrannina
GCCCGCCGCGCGGGGAGCGCTCGGGGCCCGCCCGGCCGCAGCACCGCAGCGAGGCCGCGGGCAGCTCCGCCGCTATCCCGGCAGCCCCGGCCGCCTCCTCCTCCCCTTCCTCCTCCTCCTCCTCCTCCTGGCCGTGAGGTAATGAGGGACAGACGCTCATAGTCCGCCCAGCCGCCGGGCGGCGCCAGCGCGGCCCCGCGCGGGACCATAGAGATGCGCACGACCATAGAGACACGGGCGGGACCATAGAGACGCGCACGACCATAGAGACACGGGCAGGACCATAGAGACGCGCCTCGGTGCCCTCCCCGGCACGGAGTGACACGTTTGTGGCAGGAGCCGCAAATGGCACAACAGCACCACAGCTAAAAATGACTTTTTTAGTATTTCGAGCTGCCGGTGGGACACGCAAATCCCCCCTGCACCATTCTACACAGCACGATAAAAAATGAAAAAATACTCCTAGCAAAACCGCAGAGAAGTAGTTATTCCATCGACGGTTTTAGGACAGCTGGTGAAAATACGGGCTCTGTATCCATCCTGAGAACGCTTTGACAGCGGCTGGTTTAGAGCGGCTCAGTCTGTGGGACGAGGGTTATTGTAACACCAGATGTTGTGGCTGTAGGAGGTGTTCTCGGTGGACAGCATGGGATGGGGTACGGGGAACCACAGTGCTACTTCCCAGTTTCCTTCTGAGAACAGACTTTGCAGATCCCAGTATTTATATCCCTCGCTGCACCCTCAACCTCAAAAGGAACTGGCTCAACTCTTAAGATTGTTAATATGGCATTTATGCATGCCCTTCCTGATCTAAGCTCAAGCAATAAATAAGAAGGCATGAAAACATGAGTTGGGGAAATCCAGATGGACATCACTGGATCTTTCGCCTATAGAAGTCACAGAATGGTCTGGATTGGAGAGGACCTCAAAGCTCATCTCACTCCACCCCCAGCCATGGGCAGGAACATCTTACACTAGACCAGGTTTCCAGAGCTCTGGGGCAACACTTTTTTGTCTTTCCAAGTTTATGGAACAGCAGCATCCTTTTAGTCTAGACAAGAGCCTTGAACACCAGTTTAGGAAAAGTGAGGTTGCAAACAATCAGGTAAGAATACCTAGGAGAACTAATTAACAGCAAGCTTTTAACTTTTGCAGTCCTTAAAGGAACCCTTTGCTCCCTTTCTCCATAAATACCTCACATTTTGCTGGTAATGACTTGGATTCAACCCAAAACCCCTTTGTCAACATGTGAAACAGTTCCCATCCCTACAGAAGTCCACTTAATCGTGAGTGAGCTTCTTGGAGTGTCCTCAGGAACCTATCTGGGAGTATTGGCACTGGCAGTGTTTTATTACCCTGACAACATCAAATACTTGACCAGTTATGCATGTTCTGTTCCTGAAGCACAAGAAATGCAAGGTGAGAGCAGCACTTTGATTCTCACCTTTTCATGTCTTACCTCTCCTTTTAATTTCAACATACACACCCACACACTCCTTGCAGGCTTGTAAAACTGGAGGGGTACTTTGTTTTCTTTCTTCTAGCCAAGGGGAAAAAAAATAAAAAAAAAATCAGCAAACACATTCTGTAACTTTCCTAATACCAAAGTTACAATATCATTATACTAGAATTGTATCTTACCATGGAAGTCGTTTCATTTGAACAATTAAAATCAAGCTAACATGAAAGACTGCCATCCAAAACTGAAATAGGGTTTGCATGTGTTAATGACACAAGAACAGTGCAAATATGAACACTTTACTTACTCTAGTTAAAAAAAATTTAAAAAAAAAATCAGGAAATAAGAATTAAATACTATTTTTTTAAAAATCTAAGTTCTGAAAGAACTTCATTCTGAATAAAGGCAGGATAACAGCCCTGTAACTGGATTCGTGAAACTGAAGCTGCCTGATGAGTAGACTAAAAATGAACTGATTTGGCAACCATTCTGAAAGACTAAGGTTAAATGCCCAAGTGCACGGGGGATAATCCATACTCCATCTTTAGGTCCTGAATTGGGAACAGTGTTACCCTGCCCCCTGCAGCACAGGACGTTGGCTGCATCCCAACATGCTCCTTCTTCTCTCCACAGGTTTCTTCCAAGGCTTTGAGTCTGCAGGTTGAACAGTTTCATTGGTACAAAGGTACACGAACTGCTCACATAAAAAACCCTCCAACTGCTTTATTCACGTTTTCAGGATGTATGTGGTACGTACAATTAACATTACACCAGCTACAGGAAGCCCTTCTGTTGCAGGAGGTACTTCAACACAAGTATCCCAGAGCACCAACACAGACACACACACACACAGACACTACAATATCACTTTGAAATGATTTCCCCCCCACTTTTTTTCCTTTTTTTTTTTCCTTTTTTTTTTTAACTCAACGACCAGGACTTCTGAGCCATTGGAGATTCTTTGTGGCAGATCCCCTAGTGCAGTGGCACTGGTGTAAGAAGGCTGCTTGAGACACTGGAAGGTCAGAAGAACGAGAACGGAATGGGGTAACTGAAAGGGGTGTCATTCCCAACGCTCAGAAGCTTGGCTGCTGTCTGGGTCCATACCTGTGTCAGCCTCCTGGTGCCCCCTGCAGAACCTCCTGTGTCACACGTGTGTCCACACCTGACACATCAGGAGGGGGACTGGAAAGACTTTAAAAAGGATGAGCCTGAGAGAAATCTTTGTTCATTATGACAAGATCAAGGACAATCCCTTCAGTCATCAGGCTTCACATGTCCATCTGCTCCCTAAACTCACCCTTTTTATTCAGATGCTCTGCTTAAAAATAAACCCAAACTACAAAAAGGTTCAGCTCCATTCTGTACACGTTCTGCTTTTCCAGAGTCATTAATGTGTCTTCAGACCTTCTCCTTTCGCTTTAATTTGGACACTTTCTTGACAGTTCCATTCTTGTTTAGAAGCTTCAAAACACGATCCTTGTGATCCAAGACCTTTAGCATGGAGTCTCGAGCCTCATTGATTTGATCCATCACAAGTTTACACCTCTGCATGTTCCCCTGAAAGGAAAACACTCAGCATTAGCAGCAGAATGTCTGGTCTAAGCAATCCCTGTGCCTTTTCCTCATGCCTCTTGTAACTGATGACACAGAAAGTGAACCCACACCATCTTTTTAGACCCACTTTAGCTTTTATTACTGGCAGCAGGATGCTTTGGAATTAAGGGTGAGGCAGTTTTGGGCTGAGAGGCCACAGGACCTACCTGTATCAGTTCATTGATTCGATGCAAGTCGTCATCAGTGGCTGCCTTTTTCTTGGGAATGAGTCCCTCCTGCAGGGCAGTCAGTCTCTCATACACATCATGCTCCAAGTTCGTCTAAAAGACATTAGTCCTTCATGAGAAGGGTCACTGCCAGGCTGGCAAATGCTTGCCCACGTTAACAAAGCTACACAGAGACGGTGAGAATCCATTCCCCTCTCAGCTGCTCCTGTCTGTGATTCAGAAGATGGAGCCTCTGACAAAGCATGGCACTATCGTTCCTACTAACATCCTATTTACAGGATTGCTCCTCTTCTGAATAAACATGGATCCTAACCACAACTGCTTCCCCTACTCCTCACAATACTATTCCAGGAATGCAGAGGTTTTGGGGAGTTTGGTGCTAAAATGCAGAGCACCTACCTCACCCCCAACCTGAAACAGAAGCATCCAGGAATGTGGATCAGTGCTGCCTCCTCAGATCAGCCGCACCATCCCAAACAGACGCTTCTTCAGACCTGTGCATCAGCAGGAGGGAGTTGCCAGTTTTGATCATCTGTACAAAATACATCAGCTCTTATGTCTGGATCAAAACCAACACTCCAAGTTTCCAAGCCACTTATGCCACATTCCTGAGAAAGGGGGAAAGCACATCCCACTCCCTTTGGGCACTACACACCAGCTCCTTTATGGTATCCCAGTGCACTGAGTTTGTACCAACATCCTCCTGTCTCACACAGCTGCGTGTTCCCCCATGGTGCAGGAAGCTGCGAGCCCCATGTACCCACCAGCTGTAGCAGCTGCGCCGCACAGAGATGGACCTTCCACCCTTGTGCACGACAGGACACACCCTTCTGATTGGCAATCTCCTGCAGCATGGCCTTCTTCTCTTCTGTCACCAGGAAACACAAAGATACAGGACTCAAATTTCAGGACTCGGCCAGGCCTCTCTTCTCAAACAACAACATTAACACATGTCCTGCTCCCCCTACATCCCAATAAATGGCATCAAGTAACAGTTTGATTTAGACAGGAAAGGGACTTCCCATCTGCCACGTAGCTGACTGTTGCTCTCACTTACTAACAGTTATCTGTATTTCCAGAAAGATTATATTATAGCCCATTCTTTTCCCCGTTTAAGGAATGTAGTGCTCAGTGTTTCAAACACGCTGCACAAACAAGTAAAAAGGCCATCTTGTACTACTTTTATTTCTTCCTTGATGTATTTACACCGTTGTGAAAACCCCAGTCTACTTAAAAGTTCTAAGATGCTAGTTAAAAAGTCCAAAAGACAGTATCTGACCTCCATTTTCCTCATATTAGAACAAAAAGTCTTCTTTCAAAGCCCATTTATTAGTTGAAAAGACTAGTTAGACTAAACCTGGAATGTTTCTGATTAAACTGGCAGGTGTTAGGTCGTAAATGAGAAAACTCAACTGCAGCCTATCATCACAGTGGTATCTTTTATAAGGATCCCTTTCTTGAGCAGGTTTCTATCACTGTATGTAACTAGATCCATCAATAACCACGCCATTTTTTGCTTTACAAAACTTCTTCCCTGCTTTGCTGCACATCCCGAGGCTGACCTTTGACTCGGACATCGCTGTATCTCTGGAAGTGGTGGTAGGCAGCTTTCCAAGGGTTGCGATAATGACGGAGCAGAGTGATGGGGGGCCTGGGTCGCACAGGGACGTATCTTACACCTTCCTCATCTGCAAAAGGAGCCAGGGAGAACTGCATTAGCATCACGGAGTAGTAAAAGCAGCACACCAGCACCCACAGGAACTCCAGCAGCACATCAGCAAGCGCTACCTCATACAAAATGTGTGTGGAGAAAGGTCATTTTCCCTGAACTGAACTACGCAGGAAGTGGTGAGGAACAGATACTTGGATTCTCTGTTACTCAGTTAGAAAGTGGAAGCATGAAAGAACACCTTCTCTGAGAAGCAATCAGAAGAGAAAATACAGACACACCTGAGTAAGAAAAAAAAAGACATGAGAGATAACATTACCTATATACTCCTTTGGAGGAGACTTTCGCTTCTCTGCTTTCACCAGCAAACTTTTGGCAGTGGATTTCTCATCATCAGTGCTGTTTGTTTCCATCATGTCCCCCTCCTCTGTGGAGATGACATGCTGCTGCTTACGGGGTTTCTTCCTCGGCGAGGCACCAGGTGGCAAATCGCTTGGAGGCATGGAAAGGTTGTTGGCCAGCAGTGCCAAAGATGGAGACACAGTACTTGTAGTCAAAGGAGGGACTGCTGAGAGGAAGGAAAGAGAAGAACCCAAACCATCAGCAGTGTGAAGATAACATATTGTTTGAACACTACCTCCAGTAGTAGTTCCTGTTTCAGCATATTGTGAGGAGTATGAAGTGTACAAACAGATCAGATATTAAGCCAGCAGCAATTACTAGGGCAAGCCTAAAAACTCAAGTCTGTAGTGTCTCATATATGAAGGGCAAAAGAATGAGAGCAGAGCCAATTGTCCCTCAGTTCCTTTATATTTGAAGCTTATGTTAGTTCAAGGCTACAAAAAGGAATTCATGCTAGTATCTGTCTGCGTTACTTTCAGAAAAGATACCTCTATACGTACACCAGCACAAATACCACTTTCATAGCAAGCAAGTCCCTTTCCTCTTGTCATAGGAGAGTCATATAGAACCAAAGCAGGATGGCAGCATTCTCATTGCAGGATTCTGCTTGTACTGCCAGGCCCTCAGCACCCACCAGGAGGTCACTAGAGCGACCTGGATCTCTGGAGTTGAGGAGACACTGTCCCCTCACTGTCTGAGGGGACACTCCCTGGAATCTGGAGGGAAAATCTCCATCAGATTAAGGCTGCAGCAAAAAATTTCTGGGATGGGATCTCTTGACAACTCGGCACACCCACAATTGCCAGGAGGAGGCAGTACCACCCCAAAGAGCTTAATGCTGTCTTGCCTGTGCTCTAGAGACACTTGTAGCAAGGAGCTGCTTCCTCACAGGATAATGTACATCTTCCAGGACAGTAATAAACTCAACAACTAAACGTGAACTCTGATACTTATGAATGTGGGATGTATTCCTATAATTTTGCCACTATACAGTGTCTGATGTGATCTGTAAGGACCTAAATTTTACTCATCGTGCCATCTGATAGCAACTATGGCCAAGCTAGATAAGTAAGGCTATTTGGAAAAGTTCTAGAGAAAAATATGCAGGAATAACAGGAGGGCCCTAAGAAGTCCTACTCTGGTCATGAATTCTTCACATACAAGAAAGATCATTGGACTTGAACAGTAGGAGTTGTGAGAAAATCTAATTTAACTGAGCTGTTCCATAATATATTGGTACCATTGCTGAGGATGTGTATTTTAGGCAAGACATTCACCCAGACTTTGGAGCTGGATCATTTGAACATGAACAAAGCAGCCACAAAAAGAAGTGGTTTCATGGGAGATGAGGGAGAAGGCAAAGAACTGTATAAGTAACAAGGCACATGGAAACCCTGGTGTTCTGTGCTATCACAGAACAGATGTCATTTCATTTGCAGGATGAAAACGTTGAAATCCTTCCAATCCCTTCACTGTCTCAACAACAACAAAAGCAGCAACACGATGATGACCAGCCACCTACCAGACACGGGCCGCATGATGTCCATGGGCTCCATTTCCTCTTTGATTTTGATCTCTGGCACCACGGGGCCCAGCACTGCGGACAGGGCACCGCTCATGGTGGCGGGAGGAGCAGGCGCTGCCACGATGGTGGTGGAGGCGGGCGCGGCGGGCGGGACGGCCCCCGGGATGGAGGACAGGGCTGCTGCCGGCTGCGAGGTGGGGCTGGTGGCCGCGATGATGGTTGGGACAGCAGAGGGCGGCTGCTGGGCAGTCGGGGGCACCGCAATGGTGGGCTGCTCGCCGCCTTGGTTAGGCACTGCCTCCATAGACACAGGCACTGGAGTGGCCATGGACACGTGAATTTCAGGCTTTGGCTTGCCACTGGAGCACAAAAAAGAGCAAAACAAAGTGAAGTGAACTCCATCTCAGTCGTG
Source organism: Dendrocincla tyrannina (assembly GCA_035047865.1). Classification (NCBI taxonomy): domain Eukaryota; kingdom Metazoa; phylum Chordata; class Aves; order Passeriformes; family Dendrocolaptidae; genus Dendrocincla; species Dendrocincla tyrannina. Next base: position 22,145,997 of record JAWWMP010000011.1, read on the forward strand.
AGCACCCGAGCACAGAATAAACAAGCTAAACTTGAGTCAGACTATCCAGTTTCCCCTGAACCCAGCTGGCTCAGTAAAGTGTTCAACAACAGAAGAAGGCTTCATCTCAGTTACATTTCCTTCTCCACTCCCTTTCTAATCATTTGTATTTCTGATAGATACTACTTTCCCTCCCTCCCTCCCTGCCATGCACAGTGAGAAGCAAATCTCATGACTAATTTCAGGCAACTTCAAAATACTTGTAAGAGAATCAAAACAGTTCTGCAATGCAGTCAAGAGGAACTTTAACCTGAAGCTGTGCTGGTCCCATCCTCTGTAGGAGCTTCTACTGTGCTTAATAGTTATAAACCAATAAATTGTAAAGCCACTGAACTCAACTGAAGCAGGGCAGAAACTACATTTGCTTTATCCAGTACTAATTTCTAAGTACCACAGAATAAAGTTTTGAGGCCTAGCCCCTTATAAGCAGAGGGGTTTTGTTTGTTTCTGTGAAAGAAATTGGAATTTGTTCAAACAAATTCAAAATAGTTTTCTTCCTAAAAGAAAGAAAAACTCTCCAACAGCCAAAGAACAAAACTCAAAATATATCTAACTCAAATATAATGCAAATATTATGATGCAGTTGGCTGTTTACTCAAGTCTTACCCAGCAGGCCTTGGGGACCCAGACGTGCTTCGCATGCTGCTCTCGACACGTGTGCTAGCCACTTCAGGTGGCTGAGGGGGAATTAAGCTCTTCCGGACAGCCAGCCTGCAACAGACAGAGGGATCTGGTATTCCCACCTCCCTGGTGCACAGACAAATACCCCTGAGAGCAAAGGAATCAGCTCTCTCTTACAGAAAGCAGGACAGGAGTTACAGCCCTATCACTGCTCTCTGTCTTCAGTAGGACCAATTTACACACAGTGTCTCATTTTGCGTTTCAATTTTAAGATAAAAGATTAGTTGCTCTGGCCCAGTCTCACCCTGATTTAGGGCTTCTCCAAGAACAGCAGCTTTGCTTTTATCCTGCCAGTCAGAGCACCTTGTTGAGACTGCCAGGTTCCAGCAGTGGACAAAGGGTTCTGGCCATGCTGCTGTCCGGCACTGCTGCATCCAGACTGAGCAAATCATCTGGAGCTGAACAGTCCTCAGACAGGTATCTGCTCCCCTCAGCTGGACTGGACTGTGTCAGAGCCTGACTACAGACCTCAAGCCCTGAGTACGGATGTCAGGCAGCACAGGGCTGATTAAAGTATTTTAGCGGCTATTCAGTCTTCTGTGGGCCCAGAAATTTAGACAAATTGTTGTCTAAAATAATCAACCTCTCAAATGGAAACATTCTTTAGTGATCTACCTCTGCTTCTTTAATTTCTCTTACAGATTTACAGCCTGCAGCTTCTCTGATTAAAAAAGGTTCCCACCCAAATAAAAAAATTAGCAATTTTAGTCTCATAGGAAATATCAGTTCCAAACATTTTCAGTAGTTAGCTAGGAGGAAATGCATTGTAATTCTAAAGCTGCCTCTTGCCTCTTTATTCAGGCATTAAAATATTTTATGTTGCCTGTCTATTTTTAAAGAGTTTAAGTTACTCCATCCCTTTTTCCCAATCAGATTTCACAGCAGGGTACTAATCCTATCCTTTCTACTCATCCGCATATTCTTCCAAGAAAAGTACTGAAGACAAAGCGCGGGATTCTAATTTTAGTAGATTATGAACTTTCTTTTCATTACACTAAGCAACAAAGCCTCAAATCCACTTTCTCTCAAAAGGTCACTTTCAAAAGCTGGGAGACAAACTGTCCTTCTCATTTTATTACTGATGATACGGAAAACTACAGCCTGCCTTGGGAGAGGAAAAGAAATGTTTCACAGATCAGCAGTTGCTGACAACCCCTGCTGACGGAATAATCTGCCAGAATTTTCCTTATCTCCGCTAAAATGATTCCACTTGGCTGGGCTGCATTGCACAGGAGTGTCATTCACACATCACCCTCAGTCCTACTCACCCATCAGTGGCTGGTTTCTTGCGGAGGATGCTCGGGCGCGGGGAGGAGCCCTGAGCTGGGGCACTGGCACTGGCACTCTGGCTGTGTGTTTGCACAACTGTAGTTGCCGCAGTAGCCGTGTTGAATGTGTTGCTAATAGGATTGGCTACAATGGTGGCTCCATCTGCCAAGACTACTGCTGGGAAGGATAGACACGGACACGGCACGGAAGAGAACGGACAGAGAGGAGAAAGCAGCCGTTACTTAAAGAAATGTGATGACAAAGCAGGTGTTTGCAGAGCATATGTTGTCCATGCTCTCTGAGTCCCTCAGTCTGTAACTGCAGTGCTTTCAGACTGTTTTGTAAGCAATATCTTTGCCACAACAATCTGATCACTAAACCTTCTGCGAGGGAAGATGAAAACTACCTCCTGCCTAACAACAGCTGCTAGGGAAATAATCTTTTCCAGAAGACAGAAAACACAGAAATCACCAGGGAGATCACCAACACAACTGGGTCAACAGAATAACACTCCTAGCAGAGCCCAGAGGGCAACACATGCCACTTGCAAGTGAGCTCCATAAGCTGTGTTTGTGTTCTGACCTCCTGCCAGAGCCTGTTTGGCCAACTAAGGGATGCAAAGTGTGTGGGCAGCTTGAAAGTCACCACACAGTGTCTGCCAGCTGTGCAGCAGCACATTCCCCTAGCTGCCATATCCCATTCCTTCAGGAAGTTGTTGGGGCTTCATCAGGCCTATTATTTTTAATGAAAGATGGTTTGTCTCACAATCCAAGATCAGGTCACCAACAACAGAAAATACACGGCTGTATTTTGATTGTTCCTGGGATATATTGCACAGTTAGAACAGTTTAGAGAGCCCTGCTCGCTTGAAAGTTACTTTTCCCACAGGGCCTCACTGAAGGGATTTGTTTAAGCTCAGGCACTACCAGTGTTTTCCACTGAAGGAACCCATCCAAGGCTACCCACATGCTCCACTTGGTACGCTTTAAAAACAAATCAGTTTGGAAATGTTTGTGGGCAGAATATGTGCATGGATGTGTTCAGTGTCCATCTCTGGACCACAGAGACTGTAACAGGATCATCAGTCAGAGCCAAATGTACAGGACAGCAGCCGAGCAGCTGTCCTATGCCCAAAGCAAGGACGTGTGGATGCTCTTACCCGAGGTCTTGGTGTCGCCCTGTGGCTGCTGGGCACCAATGGGTGCTGGCTGCAGCCCCTGCGTGCTGATTGGAGCGGCGGGGTGGAGCCCTTGTGTCCCCATGGGTGCTGGCTGGATGCCCTGGGCACTGATCGAGGCGGGCTGGATGCCCTGGGCACTGATGGGAGCCGGCTGGATGCCCTGGATGTGCCGAGCGTGGGACGCATCGACTGTCATCAGCTGCATGGGGTTGAGGTGGACAGTGGAGGCCACTCCAACGCCAGTCTGAGCTGTGATGGCTGAGTTGGGAGCCTGGGCTGAAACTGGGAACAGCAACACAGACATGTCATCACACCTACCCATAGCAGGTCACCTCAGGTTCCCCTACTACCTGTCACTCAAACTTTCAAAGACTACTTTTTGCTTTGAAAAGTTAACTTGCCAGCCTGCTTGTTGCAGTAGTGAGGAGAAAGGCCAGATTGTCTGCCAGAAGAAGTAAACATCGTGATTTTCATTCTATTTCTTATTTCAAATTGCAATAGGAGGGGAAAAAAATCAAATGTAATTCTGCTTTTATTTAGACTCAAATTGCAGTCTCAGAAAGCTGTGCTCTACTTTTGCTCACTATCTTATTTTACAATACTTGTATGAACCAACAGTTGGTATTTTCTCTGCTTAAAAAATAAATGAAAAGAATCAGCAGCCTAAGTAATTTCTTATTTTCTGAAAATGACTCAGTTCTGAAGTTGAGTACAACCTCATCTGGATCAGAACAGGGCTCACAATTATAGGCTGGATTCCACAGCTCAAATAAACACAAAATCTTTTTGTGGCAGAGTAACGTTCCCAATGAAACACCTGATCTAATAAGTTTAATTTGAATAAATCCATAGCTCTAAGCAACGATGATTCCATCTTTCCAGATGCACTGTACAACGTATTACAGTTCTCCCAGGCAGCCCTTAGCAATACTGTTGGACCATCTGAACTCCCTGGATCTCCAGATTTCCAGTCTCTACAGAGCTGCACCAGGATTTCTGCAGCCACACAAAGAATGCAAATGTGAGCTTGCCAACAATGGTCTTGCTTGCTAACAATGCAGAACAAGCTGGTTTTGTCATTTGACACATGATTTCCATCAGGTTCTTGTGCTGACAAGACATTCTAAAAATAGCTGTCAAAAACCTGAAATCTGCACGAGGTCCCTGAAAACGTCCCTGTGTAAAGCATGGCACATTAACTCTCTTAGTGGAACACCTTACACAAAACACTGCTGTTGCAAAACTTTCTATCCAACAAAATCCTTTTGGGATACTATGTAAAATACAGCTAGCATTTGGAAAGCCAAAGCCAGCATTCTTGCTCCAATTTCTATGTGAAACTCTCCTTATCTCAGTGATTCTTTTAAAAAATCTCCTCTGTGCTTTTACCTAAGCCCTCACCTGGCTGTGCTCCAGGCATGTCCCTCCTCATACCTTGAACCTCCTGCTTTCAGTTGTCCCCACCATAATTAATACCTTCCACAGATGCTTCAAGTCAATTTAACAAGCAAAACTTCTCCCTCAGTGATCTGATGAAGAACCTACATCTGCTTTTCTAAATATTAGCATTAGCCTACCATCACCCCAGTACACTATTGAAACTGAACTCCTGACTGCGTGCAATCATGTTCTGCCAGGGAAGGTGTATTAGGGAAAAAATCTTCACAGAAAGGCTTGTCAAGCACTGGAAGAGGCTGCCTAGGAAAGTGAAGGAGTCCCCATCCCTGGAGGGATTTAAAAGACAGGTGGATGTTGCACTTGGGGACATGGTTTTGTGGTGGGCTTGGCAGTGCTGGTTTAATGGTAAGATTTATGATCTTAAATGGTTTTTCCCAGGCTAAACAACTCCACTATTCCATACTTTCCCATTCAACAAATGGGCTTTGCCACCTCCATGTCCTGAATTCCCTCAATACTGCTCATAGGTAACATGCTGCCAGCAGACACAGATATTCCATGAAAATCCAAATCATGCATGTTCCCACAGCCTGGATAGTGGAAATAATCACATTATAGAGAGCCCTAAACTACCCAGTAAGGTAAAAATACTGCAGATTTTTTCACAGAATGATAAAAGTTTGGGTTGGCTACATGGACTCACACTATGCATCATCTTTTTGACTGCAAATTACTGCAACTGTTCAAATACATTAATTGCTCCATTCTCCTAAACACAACACTAATGCATGTGTGCAATGTAGCTCATTTTTGCCCTTTTTGGTTCAGGTTTCTCAAACTGTATATTCATGTAGAAAGATATTAAAAGGACTTGTCAAAACACTAGAAAATGAAGATGCACCAAAGAGCTGGCTTCGTTTTGGAGGATTTGAACTATTTTGATTTGAAGAATCAAAAGCTTTTACTTACAGAGATGCAAACCCCAAGATATGAAATGTGAAACTCCTACGAAAACTGTTACTAGCTGGATTTAGTAGACTCTGTAGTAGTTCAATATGACTTTGCCCATGAGTTTACTCCCTAGCCAGCAAGTCATCAGAGGCTTTTTGAGACAAAACATTCAGAATCAACCATCAAAGCCTTTTAGCTCCTTCTATCACTAACGCTCCTAGAGAAGCTAAAAGCTCAACAAAGCACTTTGAGTCTGCTTGTCCCCAGTTGCTCTTACCTGGATACTGGCGGATGGTGGACACAGAGCTGGTGATGGGCGTGTAGGTGTGTGCAGTCAGAGGGTAGGCAGAGGGGGGGTATGTAGGTAAGAAATACTGGAATTGGACAGGTACCGACTGCCTACAGGCATCAAAGAGAGCAAGTGTTACACACACAGGTTCAACAGTTCACCTTCAACCCTTTCAACCCACACTCCCTGCATTATGCCATCTCATCGGTCATAAGCTATCAAGTATCTCAACTATCACGTTGGATTCAAAACTACCAAATCCCCCCTGCTAGGTTTTTTAAAATATTATTTCCAGCATATCAGAACCTAGAAAAGCAGCATGGTACTCAAAACTACTCACACCCACTTTGATTGACCAAGCTGTTTTCTCCCCACCTGTTGTCATTTCTGGTTTCCATTGCTACTGGGTTTGGAGATGCCCGGTGACTGGAGAGAGGTATGAGGTTACTTCTCTCTGCTGCGTAATCAGACTGGATCCGGGGGGAAGTGTGTGTAATTTGCTGGGGAACCACTTTAGCTGCATAAAGACAAACAAGTAATCAATTAACAGGCGAAGGAAAAGCTGGTAAGCACTGCAAAGACAAGATTAATTATCCTGTAAAAGCAACCAATACTACTCCCTTCCCTCTCAACCCAACACAACCCACCCCATCTCCAGATGATCTCCTATGCAGTGATAAGTTTCCCTCAACAGCCTGAAGGAAGGAGAACAAATCAATTCTCATAAATTTATACCAGAATAGATGGATATTCTAAATACATATATAAATTATACTTGCTAACAAAGTCACTTCAACGCTCAAATGAAGCCAATTTTTTTTTTTTAGGATCAGCGCACTCCTTTCTGCTGTCAAGAAATTAAATTATCCAAGTTTTGAAAGCAGAACTTCACAGAGATCAAGGGAAATGAGATCAAGGCAGACAAGTACACATGGACAGAGGCCATGGAAAGAAAAACACCTACACAAAGGCTTCACAGATGTAATACTGATGTACAGAGCTACAACATTCCCTCCCTGGAAATTTGTAGTCAAAAAAGACATTATAAGATTTCAAAGCACCAAGGCAATCAGCAGGAAAACAGACAAACAAAAGGAATCTTTATGCAGTTCTGTAGGAAACATCTCAGGCAGATTCCACATCCAGGTAAATTAAGTTCCCACCTTTAGACCTGAGTATTTTACTTTCAAATGAACACAGCAATCAAACTTGACTAGGCTACACCTAACACCTCAAAAAGCACAGGAAGTAACTTACAAAATCAACTAGGAAAGTTACATTCTATCGTCAAGCAGTTACAACTTTTAGTATACCCAGTGCAGGCTCTAAAATGCCAAAAGGCCCAAGTTTGTTTAAAAATTCAACAGAGGAAGCAAATGAACCACTTTATTACTTACTTCTCCTAGAACATCTATTTCTTCCTGGTATTAAAAGAATTAAAACAGCAGACCTGTTAATGGGTCTCTCTCCCAGCTTAAACCGATTTTCCTCTCCTCATTAATTTGCTAACATGCACAAACACTGCCAGCACAAACAGAAAAATCGAAGCATCAGCTACACACCCTTTTAAAAACTAAAATCACTCACCAACTGGGATGTTTGAGGTTGTGACAGCTGTAGCATGGGAAGAATGAGAGGGCATCGTCATGGTAACAATGGTGCTTGTAGGCGCTTGGGTGTGAGATACAGAACCTAAAGAAAAAAAACAACCTAGTAAGAGATCTCTCTGTGGAGCCCTACCATGCCAATGTATATATATATAAATGAAGAGGGCAAAACCCCCAAACCAGGCAACCTCCCTGAGGAACCCAGTAATTCCTCTCTTGAACCCTGTGCACACAATTCCAAATGCAGTATTTACCACGAAAAGAGAATTGCTCAAAAATTATCAGCTTCCATATTCAAAGAGGAAAGCCAATAAAAAACAACAACAAAACCTACACCCCAGGACACTCCCACAACAGTATTATAAACACTCACCAGCTGTGGTTGCTGAAGCAATGGTATTTGTTGCCAAAATAGGTGCCACAGTTGCTGCTGCCACTGGAGTACCAGTACTGAAAATGGTTTTCTAGGAAAAGAAAAGAAAGCATTACCCTTAAGACTTCTACATTTCAAATCAGTATGGAATCATGCTGCGCTGACTGTAAATAACACCAATTTCTAACCTCATTCTAACCCTTTTCCCAAATTTAATCTTCGCTCTCAAGCTGCAAACACAAGAGACACCCGGAGCAGCAAGAGGGCATTTCCTTCCTGCAGTTTACCTGAGCCATGGTGTGGAGCTGTGGCTTCTGTGTGCCTATAGCAGGATGGGACGGCAGCGTGATGCGCGTGGCCGTGTCCCTGGGCTGTGCGGGCCGCTGGATGCTGATCGCTGCCGAGGGCGGGTGCTGCTGGATAGACAGCGTGGGTCGGCTGGAGGGAAAGGAGAGCAATCATCACAAAAATATGAAAAATAAAATACAGGGACACACAGCAGGCCTCCTGTGACAGCAGCACTGCTGTTAAGCACATGGCAAAACAACATAACTCACTTCAACTGCACTGTTCTGTCCTCACTTGCCCCATGGACCCAACCAGGAGGGCAGCCTTATTGTAACTTTTATCACTTCACAGAGGGGATTTTATGTCAGGGATGCTTTTCAATATTCATGTGTCACTTTTCAGTCTGTCTTCATAAAACGTATGGGCCAAATTAGCTACAGGTTCCTGCAACAGCAACCCTGCTGTCCAGGGAGCAGGACTTCACTAAGTTCTTTCTTTCTCACAATAGCAAGCAACACTTCACATTTATACTCATTTTTAGTCACAGAACTGAAAGCATTTGCACTGTGCAAGCATTACTATTTTGGTAGTATATCATCCCACGTCTAAAGGATTATCAGCTCTGGATGACTAACAAGCATTTCCCCTTGCTGCAGCTTCTGCCAAGTCAGAGCACTCTAGGTTTTACCTGAGGGTTGACTCTGTAGCATGTGCTGTCGTTGTGGTTATAACAGGGGACTGAGCTCTCGTGGCTGAAACAGTTGCCACCACTGCAGGAGGAATAGTGCTTGAAGTTGTCACAGGAGGACGAGACTATAAAAAAAAAAAAGTCAGAACATTCAGAAAGGGAATTTTGCTTTTTAGAGAATAACTAGGAATTACTTGGTTAAAACCAGCTTTCCTACACATCTGTTGCTACATTTGGCATTGTGAGAAATTTAGTCTTTCTGAATCGATCTGCAAGTTCCTAAGTGGATCTGTCCTGGTTTTTAACACATGTACATCACAGGAGTCAGTAACCAACAAAGTTAACAAGACTGGGTCTCTTGAAGGTCTTCGGGAAAAAAACCCCAAAGGTCAGTTCCCTTCAGAATGAAAAGCAATCCTGATCCAAGCATACACAGGAAGTCAAAAGTGATTACCTTGAGATCCTAACTGAAAGCACAAAGTGAACATGTTTAACCCTCTGTCCTAACACTGAACACTAGCATTACTGTAGGGAGATTATATCTACAGTCTTTTTATATACATACAGAAGCTGAGATATACAGAAGCATATTAAAATTACATTTTTTAAATTCTACATCAATTCATCTATTGAAGAATAGCTCTAACACCACCACATTGTACCAAACTTTTCAGACTTAAAAACTTGAGCACGTCTGAACTAAGTAGGCTTCCCACTTTCTAAGCACTTTGCAGACAGATAAAACCCCAGTTTCTGGCATGAAGTCTATGAAGGAAATAAAGAAAATAGACCTGGGGGAAAGTTCAGAGTGGCCTCATCCCAATAAATAGGCAAGTAGAGGTTATACATTGCAAGAGTGGCAGGAAGAGTTTGGAGCTGGCAGTCAGTGCTGTGCAGAGCTGCCTGGCTGCTACCTGCCTGGATTGGCTGGTGAATGATGTGCTGAACTGCTGGCTGAGCTGTGGCTGCGTTTGGCAACTGGGAAGCTGGTCTCAGGACTGTAGTCACTTTGGAACTGGACATCACTGCAGCAGCCGCTGCACCTGGGGAACAAACCAAACCTGTTAAAAACCACACACACCCAGTGGCTCCGTCACCACCACAGGCTGCCCAGATTAGCTGGTGTTTCAGTTCTAATGGATTCCATATGCCTGTCAGTTCAGGTGGTGCTGGTTTAATAATAAACCTTCCAACAAATATACAAAGGTTCACAAAAGCATGTGGGGAAGGGGAGGTATTATTGTAAATTAATTGGCTTCAGTGGGACTTATGATTCCCTTATAATAGCCTTGTATTGCAAATCCAAGGTTTTCTTCTTTCAAGTTATGGAAGTAGCAGAAATAATTTAGCTTGATTTCTGGGCTAATAAGTCACCTGATACCAGCTATGATCTCACTGCACCTGATAAAGTTCAGAAGAAAAATATACATGCAACAGAAGAAAACCAAAACAAAAAGTCCCCACACAAAACAAAACAAGTAGCCACACCTTACCCCCAAAAACCCCAAAACTCCACACCAATTAAACCTGATTAATTCATCTACTGTTTGAGGACTCCTCATCATAAAAAAAAAAATCACTGTAGAAGGCAAACAGCTTTGCAATCAGTTGGTGAACTAGACTTCTATACATGTCCTTAATTGAAATTATTACCTCAAAAGTTAATACTCAAGCCAAAAGAAAAAGTGCAGGAACAAAAGGAAAATGTGCACTGAGAGGCCAAGTGTGGCAACTGCCCCCCAAGAATCAAGTGAACAACACTATTTCAGTTACAAATAAAGCTGCACAGTCCTTCCACTTGCTCTAGTTAAAGAAGATAAACTCTTTGCTCACATCAATTTACTTTTCTTGAGTGATCAAATAATATTGAATGTAAGAGGAAATAGTGGTACTTGGAATTCAGAACAGTTTAAAGCTGAACTATAAACTTAACTCTTAAGATTTTCAAAGTAAAGCTGCAGTCACAAATCAGACAGGCTGTATTGAGCACAGGGCTGCTTTAAGGGGCTGATTCTCTCCTTACATGTTGTAGCAACCAAAATCTTGGGAGACAAGAGCTTGCAGTTACCACCAGCATTTACCTCACAGCTAAATACAAATGCATACAACAAGATGTGTTAGCATGCACAAGAATGCATGAGTGGTCCTGTGACAGGGGAGAACAAGAATGTGCTTCACAGCAGCCCAGGTGCCACTGCCATAGGTGAGCAATATTTGCTACCAACAATGTACGTGACATTTTGCAGGGCAGGACAGTCTCTACTAGTGGATATTTTTATTTCAAAGTAGTGATTAACAGCACAGAACTAGACTAACATGTGCTGATACCTGCCAGCATTTTAAACACTGTCACACAGTTCTGTCCTAAATGGCTGAAGGTAACATAACTCCTAAAAGGCCAGCCGTCACTCATTCAAACTAGCAGTTTTGGCAACTGACAAATTAGCTGCATTAGCAGCAAGGAGGATTTCCGAGGTGAGGGTTAAAAGCACCAGCTGAGAGGCTGTGAACACAAGACAGGGATAGCACAGCCAGATCTTTACCTCGGGGCAGGTGAGAAGCTCCAATGTGCAGTGGAGGCCCAGGAGCACTACTCCTGATGATGGACATCTGCACGTTGGTGGCCATGATATGATGCAAGTTACTGGGATGCCCCTACAGAGTTCAAGAACAAAACAACAGTCAGCCGTGTTGACAAAAATTAATAGGCACAGCATTACCATATCTAAGCCTCAAAGCCAGAGAAGAGATTTTTAAGAAATACTTGGTGTATCAAGGTCACATGCATTATAAGTTGAGAAAGAGGAAGGTGTTTGTACATGATAAAGATACAGAGCCTGCTGACAGTGGAAGATGTAAACACTTATCTGTTTCACTGATGTTTTTATAGCTGGTACTTGAGTGACAGTCACCCAAAAACCACCAGAGATGGCTGTTCTGCCATTAGTGACATTAAGGCATAGTTTCATACTACCTCTCCAATAAAGCTGAGAGAATGGTGGGAACCTGGCAGATGCTGCAACAAATTAATTCTATTTTCTTATAATTCTAGACTTCCCAGGGATATTCATAAAGATAAATCCACTGAAATTGCTGTATGTCCTTAGCAAGACTAACTCAAATCCAACTAAAGGCACTTGACATCAAAACCCTGAGACTTCAGAGGTTTAGTGGTGAGCGTTCTGACAAACTAGTTTCAAATAAGAAAACACTGAAAACTCATGAACTGTTCATTATGTCTCCTGATCTGCTCCCAGGGGAACAGAAGAGCACTGCAGTGACAAATCCCAGCAGTTTCTCTGCAGTGTAAATTCTCCAAGTGACACTGCCACAGCAGGAGCTTTAAAGGAAACACTCAGCTTCCAGGCATGGCTCTGCCATGAAATCCTGGCTGTGCTACCTCAGTTGGATGATTACAACAAATCAGCAGCTTTGTAAAGAGCTGATGATAACTGAGGTTGAGGTCTGAGGCTCCAAGCAGAACTGATCCAACAATCAGGTTGCACTGAATAGGGAAACCTGCTTTCTTTATGTTCCCTCCTGCTGCAAAAGCCCACCTCAGCTGTACCAGTATTAGTACTGATCTGACCATGCAGTGAGATGGAACAGAGAAGCCACCAAAGGACCAAACCTGTTGCCCACTGATTGTTGCCACAGGAATTGTTGGAGCCTGTGGTATGTTGCTTTCCATGGTCACGGTCACCTGCCCAGGGACTTTTGTGGGAGCTGAGAGAGTAGAAGGTGGAGCAGGAGCGATGGGTCGGCTGGGCATGGTGGGTTTCAAGGGAGGCTACAAGAGATGGAAAGACAGAAACATTGGCAACTTCAAATGAGAGCTCAGTGTTGAAGCAGAAATCATTTTGGTGGGGTCAAAACCCGGAGAGAAAGTTTATGCAACTGTGGCTAAATATAGGGACAGGAAAGATACGGAACATTTAGTTATTTCAAACTAAGAAAGGGACAAAAAAAGTCCTTTTCTACTAGAAATATGCAGCTGCAAGTATACAGTACAAGTCACCAGAGGAATCTGTCAGCAGTACGGTATTGCTCTATAGACACTGGGTATTAACAGTTAATTTGATATCTTGCTGAGAAAAGAAGACTTCAGAAACTGATTGAAATCACTGTTCTCTTAAGAGATAAAAAAAATACCACCCCCCCTCCCCCCCCCAAAATAATGCTGAGATATTAGGAAGTGTATCATCTGGGCCGGCCAAACCCACACAGCAGTTAGCAGAAGCACGCAAGGAAAGCTTCAGAAACAAAAGCAGAGAAAGTTTTGGTGCAATTTATTTTTTTCTCAATGCTAATTCATAATACAGATTGTTTTTTTTTTCCTTTGAATCATGAACCTCCTCATTACCTTCATAAGTCCATCTGAAAAAGAAAGTGGTACGGCTGGAGTCAAATGTGCTGGTGGTGCTGTCACGGTCACAGGGGCCCCAGACTGGACAGGGTGGTGCTGTGTCAGCATCTGGACCTGTGGATATGGTCGAACCACCACTGGCTCCTGCTTCTCCTCCCGAGGCTGTATGGAGCCACCAGGGCCCACGTGCTCTCTGGGAGCAACTTCCGAGTCACGACTAGATTCATCAGTCACTAGTGAAAACAAAGAGGAAGGTAAAAATTGTTAATGAGTTCACCTTGGTCACCCACTAGGTCAGAAATGAGATGTCAGAAAGGTCTAAATTAAAGAAATTCACCCTTGCTATTAAACCTATTCCATGATGAAAAACCTGGGAACTCTGACACTGATTCTGTCTGCTGCCCTCAGAACTCATGGGCCTGGCAATATTAGGCAGCCCAGGGTCAACTCTGAGAAGTCCATTTAAACACCTTCTTTAAACAAAGATGACTAACTTTGCTTTCAAGTGAAAGATGCTTAATTACCTAAGTAACTGCCATTAAGTCCCACATCAAATAGACAGCATGAAAAACTCTTCATTTCATGCGATACGTATCTGAATCTCGAGCTGAAAAACAAGTATAAATCCTCTTGAAAATGAAGCTGCTCCCCCCTCAACCACCTCTGGTGGCCTGCTGAAAACGAAAACCTGTCACTGCGGCAGGGACAGCAGGAGCTGCAATCAGGGTTCGCCCCCCCATTTCCAGCCACACGAGATGTTTCCACGTCCACTCATCACCTCTAAGAACAAACAGTGGACGAGTTAAGGTGCAGCCGAGCAAAGACACTTGGCATCGGAAGGTACAACCCTGCCCAGACAGCGCTTTCCCGAGTCGGCGGCTAAACTGGTTCTCACTCTGCTCTCCCCACGTGTGACTGCGGCAGCTTTCGGCCCGCGGGGAAAGGGGAAGGGCCGCCGGGAAGGGCCGAGAGCTGCGGGGCCCGGGCCGCGCTTACCTGGGGCCGCAGGGGCGATGATGCCGGCGGAGCCGCTGGTGGGGATGGGCGGCGGCGCTGGTCCCAGTGCGGCGGGCGGCGCGCCCGAGCGGGGGAATTGCTGTGAGCTCATGTCACCTGCGGGCAACGCGGCCGTTATGTCGCGACACGCACGGCCCGGCACCGCCATCGCGATATGGGCCGCCGCCCCCTCGCTCTCCTCGGGCGCGGCCCCGCCCGCCCCGGGCGGGCCTGCGCGGCGCCGGGCCAGGGCGGAGGGGCGGCACAGCCCAATGAACGCCCGCCCCGCCCCGCCCCGGGAAGGGCCGCAGGGCCCGGATGTGCTCACAGCGCG
>JAWWMP010000011.1:22160555-22172436 GCA_035047865.1 Dendrocincla tyrannina
GTTACCGAGGAAACGGGGGGGGCGGGGCCAGCGGCCGCCATGGGGCCGGGGCCTGCGGCACGGGCCCACCGCACCTGGTGACCCCCACACACCTGGAGCCCACACCCCGCATTCTGCACCCGCACCTGGTGACCCCCACACACCTGGAGCCCACACCCTGCATTCTACACCCACACTTGGTTACCCCCACACACACCTGGCACCCACAGCCCTCATTCTGCACCCCACACCTGGTGACTCCCACAGACCTGGCGCCCCCACTCACGCCTGGCGCCCACACCTGGCACCCACATCTGGTGCCCCCACCCCATTCTGCACCCACACCTGGCGCCCGCACCCATGTCCCGCACCCCACATTCTGCACCCCACACCTGGCGCCCACACCCAGGTCCCGCACCCCACACCCTGTGCTCTGCACCCCATGATATAAGGTATTAATAAGGTACCAACACTGAATAGAGGTAAGTAACTCATCACCATCATGGCTAGGCTCCATGAAGGAAGATTTGGGAAGGGCTCTACCCATGCTTGCTACAAGCACACTGGTGGCTAAACAGGCCAATATGAGATAGGCAAGTCTGGTTGCAAAAGGCACAGTGGAACATCTCCATTGGTGCTACTGGCAAGGCATGATTCTTCCTGCGTTGCCTTTTTTCCTCCAGGCTGATTCTGCGTGTGTTCTCAAAGGAAGCAGCAGTGTTGTGGACGGTGTGTCCATTTCTCCCGATTGGAGGCCAGGGTGGACCATTGATGGTGGTCAATATGGCCAAGGCTGAGGGATTGTTTCAGGGAGTTCTTGTATCTCTTTGGGGCTCCTCTCTTGCAGCAGCTTGTGGTGAGTTCCCCATAGAGCACAATCTTAGGGAGGTGGTGATCCTCCGTCCTGGAGACGTGCCCTGCCCAGCACAGCTGCATTCTCAGCAGCATGGCCTCGATATTGGCGATAGATAAGTTACTAACACTAAGGGAACTAACACTGAAAGCGTTAATAGAAACAATAGCAAGAACTTTTGCTGAAGTTACAAGGACAGACTGCATAGTTGAGGCCATAAATGGCTACAAGAACAGATAATATTCTATAAGAAACCAGAGGTTCTTCCAGTGCCTGACAGGGAAACTGGCCTAAGCAAGTTTCAGACCAGAGCTGAAAAGGACAAAGGGAGGAAGACAGACGGCCTTCATCCCCACAACCACTGCAAACGAGTTTGCCAGCTGGGCAATCGGCCACAGCCCTGGCCTTGTCTGCGGGCAACAGTTTTGCTCTTGAGCTCAGCGCAAGAAATCTTGGTAAATAAACTGGTGGCCTCAATAAATTCCTGACCCCAACAGCCCTGCTGCCCTTGGCATAATTGTTTGCTACTCACTGGGGCAGAGGGGGGGGAAAAGCAAAACCCACAAACCTTATGGATCACATCTCTCTCCTGAGGCAACACCAGTGCAGGTTTTGTTACACACAGCTCAGAATGCCACTGTATTCATGACTTTGTTCTCATGTCTTGGGGCTCAGAGACAAAGTCAGACAACACCTGTCACTTTCAGAGTTTTAATATTTTAAAATGAAACCAGAAAGAAAACCTTTGAAATTACAAGAACACATGTAAGAAATCCCTAGCTCTGCTTTGCAAACTTTAGTGTTTGTGTTGTGAACAGCCTTGCAAAGAGCTGCTGAGGAAGCCCTGGCATGGGCAGTGGCTTGCTTTGGAAGGATACCACTATCCAAGATGACCATCAACCAGCCACCTGCCCTATGGCTCAGCTCTTGGGACACTCCCTTACCCTTGTCAAAGTTACTTTTGCCTGGGTGAACTCCCGGCTTTATTCTGGCTCTGCATGTCTTCCCTGAGACGCCAGTTCTGCTGCTCCATCCCTGTGACTCAGAAGGCCCATGGCTCTCAGAGAACGTACCAGGGACAGCTGGGCACAGAGCAGAGGGAACAGCTAAGTGGGTTTGGTTTCTTCGGGTTGCAAAAGGGACAGCTCAAAAGAGTTCTGATGGAAAGCTGTGGAAGGTAAAGAGAAGATAAACGAGGAACAACTGGGTTTTAACCTGCCATGTGCTGCTTTTAGTTTCCCCTCCTGTTTACACTGTAAAAGAACAAGCAAGTGAAAGAAGCAGCTCTTTGTACACGGTCTCCTTTCAGCGGCATGGGCTGCCAACTGCTAGTGGATGCACTGAAGACGGAAACATCGGTTTCACCTTCACCTCCAATGTTACCTCTTTAAACTGAGACTGCACAGAAGTACTGGAAAAGCCCTGGCTGTTATTGACTTGTGGAATAATAACCCCACACCTTGATGGTTCTAGAGAGGTATGTTTATTCTGCGCAGAGGGCACGGGGCATCACTGCACCACAAACGTGCACACCCAAAGAGCCTTGAGCAGTGGTTTCATGCATTGTATGTATTACATATTCATAACCCCCTTATACATATTTACACTATTCCTGAGAAAAGGCAAATTTATTATAATCACTTCTTGGAAGTTATTTCCATATCCCCTCCCTTCACTCCTCCTTCTTGCACCTTTGTTTTGCTCTCTGGCTGTCTTCTGTGGTTGTAATGGGGATGAAGGCTGTATGTCTTCCTCCCCTTTGCCCTTTTCACCTCTGGTCCAATCTTGTTCAGTCCTGTTTTCCTGGCAAGCACTTGAAGAACCTTTTGTTTCTCACAGCATATTTCTTACTTATCTATCTTTTGTAACTATACTATGGGCTCAACTGTGAAGTTTGTCCTTTTAGCTTCAGCAAAAGTTCTTGCAATTATTTCTGTTAACCCTTTCAGTGTTAATTGCTCTATTAGTAGTAACTTATCTTTATTATTATCTTTATTAGTAACTTATTGTTAGTACCTTATTAATACTGTATATAATTTGTAACTATTCGATGGGCTCACCTATGCAGTTTGTCCTTGTAGGTTCAGCAAAAGTTCTTGCAATTATTTCTATTAACCCTTTCAGTGTTACTTCCCCTATTATTAGTAACTTACCTTTATTATTATCTTTACTATTAGTAACTTATTCTTTATTTCGTGTTAGTACCTTGTTAATACCATATATCATTTGTAACTATTCTATGGGCTCCACTATGCAGTTTGTCCTTGTAGCTTCAGCAAAAGTTCTTGCAATTATTTCTATTAACGCTTTCAGTGTTAGTTCCCTTACCCTTTCAGTGCTAATTCCCCTATTACTAGTAACTTATCATTAGCAACTTATTCAGTGGTAGTACCTTATTAATACCGTGTATCAATATCACGGCCTTTAACCAGGGTCGGGGCTTCTCTTTTATACTTTTTCTTATCTGTCCACGCATACACGTCACGCTCTATTAGCCAAGAACTTCTGTCCACGAGTCTTAGACCATCTTCTGATAGGGGTTCGCTGAGGGGAAGGCGTGTACCGCTGCCCGTACCCTCCGATGGCGATGGGGATGGGGATGAGGATGGCGATGGGGATGGGGATGGCGATGGGGATGAGGATGGCGATGGGGATGGCGGTGGCGATGGGGATGGCGGTGGGGATGGCGGTGGCGATGGGGATGGCGATGGGGATGGCGGTGGCGATGGGGATGGCGGTGGCGATGGGGATGAGGATAGAGATGAGGATGGCGGTGGCGATGAGGATGGCGGTGGCGATGAGGATGGCGGTGGCGATGGGGATGAGGATAGAGATGAGGATGGCGGTGGCGATGAGGATGGCGGTGGCGATGGCCCGGCCCGGCTGTGCCGTCACTGCCGCCCCTCGCCCGGCGGCGGCGGCGGCGGAAGCGGAAGCGGCGGGCGGAGGGAGCGCGGCGGGCCCGGCAGGTGCGGGTGCCGGGCGGGCCGGGGGCACGGAGGGGAGCCGAGCTGGGGCCGGCAGGGACGGAGCGCTGCTGGGGCCATGACGGAGGGCGGTGGGGCCGTGAGGCAGCGGAGCTGGGGCCGTGAGGGACGGAGGGCGGTGGGGCCGTGAGGGGCGGAGGGCGGTGGGGCCGTGAGGGAGGGGAGCTGGGGCCGTGAGGGACGGAGCGGTGCTGAGGTCGTGAGGGAGCGGATCTGGGGCCGTGAGGGAGGGACGGAGGGCGGTGGGGCTGCCTCCCCCGTGCCGGCTGAAGGGAGTTTCCATGATCGGTGTGTAGCAGGGCCAGGGAGCAGCAGAGGCCGCAGAGAATTCCCTGCACCGTTAGAGGTTAATGTGTGTTTTGAGCCCTGGGCGGTCGGAGCTGTCGCGGGTCTGTGCAGCTCCTCAGGGCGAGCCCGCTGGGCGCCGGCCGTCAGCTGGAGCGAGGGGTTTATACTCATGGGCTAAACAATTAAGCGCCACGTTTTAGTATCCATAGCACTTTAAAAGACGTGCTTACAGAACGATCCGCGCTCTCAGTGATGGTTGCTAGCGGTGATCTTTGCCGCTTCCTGACCTGACAGGGCATGGCAGAGAGCACTGGCTGCGGGGTGAGTTATTCCTTGCCTCAGGGCCGGCTGCCCAAGTCTCCTAAAAGTATTTTTAACTGAGTAATTGGAAGAAAAATGAAGAGGAAAAATATTTACAAACAAGGTGTGAAAACTCCACTTTGCAGTGTTGTAATTCAGATGGCGTTTTGCTTTGTCACCTGGCACAGAGCACAGCTGTGTCTCCTTGTGTTCCTTCCCTTGCCTCTTACCTCTTTTTGCTTGGTTTATTTTATTTTGAGATTTCGGCCTTTCGTTTGTTTTATGGCTGTCATTATTCAAGCCTGTTATCCATTTCTAATCTGCAGGTTTTCAGTTGGCCAAACAGGTGTCAGGTGACAAACGTGTACTTTGGTTTCTTTCCTATTTCATACAGAAAAAGGCTTTTATTACAGTCTCTCCCGGAATGGGAAAGAAGGCACAAGAGAGCAGCACAGCAGGTTTAGATGTGAGAATGCAGTTCAGTATGTTCATTTATGTGTTCCAAACTCCAGTTTATGACTTGCAGTGAATAAGAAGGACCTGACTCTGGGAGGAACTGCAAACTGTGGTTTTCTGTTGCACTTGATGGAAGCTGAGGTTTCACTCCACAAATATTGGCTGAACTTCCCCCTGTGCACACAGGGAGTTATAGCTGTGGCTATTCTGTGATGCCATCTGCCTCCTTTCCAGGTGGGGCATAAAATAAATGTTGAGTGCTGCTGAGCAAGCTGCTCTTTGGATATCACAGCAGGCATTTCTGGTTTTATCCTGAGAAAAAGAACAATGGCTGAGTGATTGCTGGGAAACTTGTGCTGGAGGAGTATAGGTTTTTAAAGGGAACAGGATTCAAGTCTTTTTCGTCTGTGTATATATACAGGTAGAGCTTAGAGCTATGGATATATAACACTATTTTTTACATTGAGATCATCATAAAAAAGAGGCATGAATTAGATCCTGGCATGTTGTTGCGTGTGATATACCTAGAAATGGTATGGGATGTTTTTTCACTTGTAGGGGGAAAATGGTGGAAAATGAGTTATCCAGAAAAATAACCATGAAGGAACGAGAGAGTACCTGGGTGCATATTTGGTGCGTAGTAAATATAGTCTAGTCAGAGAGTGGGGAAAAACCTGATGTTTTGTTGACTTTTGTAATGAAAAGCCAGCAGGAGAATTTAGGTCTTCCATAAGTGTAAGAGTTGTTGGCAAGGAAATTCCACTCAGCTGTTTTCTGCTGTATAACTCAGAGAACACAAAGGCGTGAAAATACACATGAAGGACAATAAAGAGGTGGCTTTTTTTTTTCTTTTGTCTTATTTCTTGCAGTAAGTTTGGTCATTTGAATCTGTTTTCATTATTCCATTCATCTTTCAGCTTCTAAAATTGGTGGTGCTTGGTGCCTCCGGGAAATGCTTGTTTCTTCATTCCCCAGAGAAGCTGTCTGCTGTGCCCAGCAGAACCGAACAGGCTGACTAGGGAACCCCATCCTTGCCTGGCTTATCTGACACTGGTTAGTACTCCACTGCTGCAAATACAAGGTGTGACTTTCCTTCTCATAAAATGAATGGTGGGCTGGTTTTTCACCCAGTTTGGAGTGTTTGCAGTACCTGTTCCTAAAGCAACTAGTATGTGATGTGGGTGTCCCAGAACTGAAGCAAGTTTATTTGAAAGCATAAACACAGAGGCAGCTGGAATTAATTTAATTGCAGCTCAGGAATCAGCTTGTAAATTCCTTGCCTCTCTAAGTTTCCACGGTATTTCTAATTTTGTAAGCCCAGGTGAGATGATGATCTTCTCGTTGTATTGCATTAAATGGGCCACTGAATCTCAAAATGTCTTAATATATTTGAATATATGAGATTCTGTATTTATAAAAAGTGGTTTGTAAAACTAACTCTTTTTCTTCATCATTTTCAGGCTTCTATAAAATGGGAATACTTATTGCAGTTCTTGGAATCTGCTTCAGCTCTTCTCTTGTAAAAGGAGATTCTAAGGCTGTGACAACATCTCTAACTACAAAGTGGTCTTCAACCCCTTTACTCCTTGAAATCAGGTAAGTGCATTGTGATTTTTTGTTGACAAATCAGAATATGATTTTAGGATAAAGTAATGTGTTCTCTTGGTGTTGTGGCACTTTGGATTCTGGTCATTACTAACTCATTGTTAGCAGTAACAGCTGAACATGATCACTGCTGTGTGGAGGGAGATGGGAGCAGATTTTAAAGCAGACAGCAGTAGTTCTTTTTGCGTGACAAATGAATTCATTATGCATTAGAACAAACCATAAAACATAGTGTTTTTTTGCCTGATTAAGTTTTACTTGAGGCACTAGGTAGAGAGATTTAGCATGGTCTTGTAAGATTCCATAGCAAAAGGTCTTTTACTTCAGCATTGATTGTAGATTTTGTATATCTGCTACTTGTGTATATTTAGTAAAGTTTGAGTTTAACTTTGTTCATGTGAGCTGTGCTTTGATTAAAGTCAACTTCTTTGTTAAGAGTTGTGCAAGTCACCATGGGAAGATTTCCTCTATGGTATTAAAGACCTTTTTTTTTAAGATGCTATGAAAAAGGAAAGCAAAATGCTGTCTTTTCACTGCCAGTATACTTGGCACTTTTGAAGTCCCCACAATTTCTTTTTTTCACATTTTAATTTGAAGATAGCAGTGCACAATAGGACTTTCAGGATTTTGTTTAAGAATGTATGTGTATGCTTAATTTTGTTTCACTTATGGGTGTTGCCAAATATGGAATTCTGTCTGTGTTACTGCAGATTGTTTCACATGATAATAGTTGGGCATTGCTGGGTTTCATTCACATGGGCATGGCTTGGGGTCAGAGGACAGGTGTGTCCTTGATGCAATTGCTTTTCTGTAACCTTCTCTGTTGAAAGTTCCTTAAGCAGTAAACTGAAAAGCACAGGTGTTAATGCCAGGATTTCAATACCCTTACACCGTAAGACATCTGTTGGGGAAAAACTCACCTAAGAGAGTATGAAACAGTAAGCAAATAATCAAAATAATGTGCCAGAGGTACGCTTGAAAACAATATCCACTGTACTCAAAGACTTTGGATAGGTAGGATTGTTCACCTGGAATGAACTGCAGCATCATGCAGCAGTGCAGTGTTAAATCATTCCTGCTGTTGTGTGTACTTAGCCCAGCACTGCCATTTGTTACCTGGGTGTTAAAGCAGCCCTTAACCACCTTGGGTCAGAACACAGGGGTTATTGTGGCAGTGAGTGGGCTCCAAACACTCTCTTATAGCACCAGGCAAGTGTGTTACATGTTTAGACGTGATACAGTATTTGTTGTTATCAATGTTTAGAGAATTGATTTTACTGTCTAACATTGTATACCTACTTAATCACGAAGCTGCGACTTCTCCTCTTGCTGATTTAGGAAGTAACAAACAAGAAACTCCACCAAAGCTCGTATTTCCAGAAATCTACAGTTTGTTACAGCAAAATGAACAAAAACGTGTATTTGTCATAAAAGAGACCTGGCAAAGAAATGCATTAGGGAGGAATTCTCCCAGCATGGGTACTGCTGCCCATGAGTGGTCTTTGAGAGATCAGCAGGTGCCTTACATGCTGGTTTTGTGTACTATATGTTTGTCCTTGTCTGCAACTATTATTTTTTTTGGGTGTGTTTTTGTTTTTAGCTTTCCTAGCCTGCTTTTTCTGGTAACACAGTTTTCTGATATAGGTAAATAAGTGGTAGGAACGAACGTTTTGTAAAACTTTACAAGGTATTACATTTGTGACTTGAGAGAAAATTCATAGATTTAGCTAACTTTTCTTCTTCCTCAGTGAATTTTTGTCAGAAGAAGGTCAAGAAAAATTCTGGAATTTTGTGGAAGCCAGTGAGAATATTAAGACATCTGAACATGATGGTAAGTTTTCATGGTCTTTTTCTTGATGCTGACTGATAGTTGAAAAATGAACCGCAGTGTTTTGTCTTCCAATGTGTTAGTCCTCATTTGACTTTTAAAATACTGATTTCAGTAATATTTTTTGCTGCAATGTGTTCAATGCCTTTGGTGTCCATTTGACAAAAGCTGTAGTGGATGAGTCTGAAACGTTTTGCCTGCGAATTTCCTTTTCAACATGAAGTATAAAATATTGTAAATGCCTTTTTTCTCTGTTACTGTTTCTCAGCTGAAATTAAATGGGAGCTCTTAACTGTTTCCCTCTTCCCCAGCCTGGGTTTGCATCCCCAGGCATGTATTTAAGTCTACTCTCTTGAGTGTATATTGAAGTCTACTCTCATCCATCTGTAGAACCGGTTGTAATGAAAATTGAGGAGGAACAGTCATGTGCATATTTACAATTAATTTCACAGGCTCGTTAGCCCATGTTAGTATAAATCATGAGAAGAAAAGTCCCTCTTCAATGAGAATATGGTATAGGAGGATAACTGCTGGTACTTTGACTTTGCAGGTAGCGATTATTCTTCTTACCAGGAAATGCTGAAAGTAGCCTGCCAGACTCTGTCACCTTTGCAGCAGAATTTGTTGAAATTTTCCTTGTCTTTACACTCTTACTCTGCAACAGTTCAAGCTTTTCAACAGGTTAGTACAGGAAATGCTCAAATGATGTGCAGAAATTTGCTTAAGGCCCAGGAAGGAGCAAGCTGTGAAAGGGGACATTTGAGAGTGTAAAAACCTTGAACTCACTGCTCCAGGCACTTGAGCTACAGAGCAGATGTATATATGAATTTCATGAGGTGCTGGGTTTTTGGCTAGAGCAGATTAACGGATTGGGATTTGACATGTCTGCATAACTGTGTCTGTTGCATTAATAATTGTGTGAAGATTTTTATGAGAAAATTTCTGTGGCTACATACACAAAAAATAGAAGATAATAATCCATTAATATGTATCTCTAGTGATTAGAACTCATAAATGGAAGTTAATTTTATTCTCTGTTCTTTTTAGAACTGTATGTATAGTTCATTGCAAATTGTCTCACATTAGAATGTGCTTTACGTAGGTAATACTATAAAACATCTTCCTTTTTCATCTGGAATGATTTTGTCATCTGATATTCAACAATTACAGAGGTTTGTGATGTGTAATGCAAAAAAACCTCAACCAAACCCCCTACAATTGCAAGCCTTGCTTTCTGTACCTGGAACTAACATTACAGTTAATAGTAACAGTCTGGGAAATAAGTTAGGGCTTAACTCTCAGTTTTGCAATTTCACCTTGCAGTTAAATTATGTCATAAGCATGGAAGAAGTACTAGTTTGGAATATAAGAAATCAGATAATACTGTTTGCTGCACAGCTGCACTGATATAATTTCCACCTGTTCTAAGGGCAAACATTCAGTCTGCATTACTACAATTACTTTATACAGATAGCAGCAGATGAACCTCCACCAAAGGGCTGTGCCCTGTTTTTTGTTGTGCATGGGGAGAAGACATGTGAATTTGACTCTCTTGGAAACCTTTTACAGGCAGCTTCAGACAGGTATTTGCTTAATTTCTTACCACTGGATTATCTCTTAAAATTTAGCTTCACTGCTGTGAAGACATCATAATAAACCAGTAGTTTCTACTTTCTTCAGTGTTGATTTATCCTGTCCATTGCTTGCAAAGGAGTGGCAGTCCCTTTTTTTGTATTAATCCAGATTGCAATGATTTGTTTTCTTATCCCTTCCTTTTTGACATTCTGCTAGGAGGAATGTGCACAGGAAAAATGGGAAACAAATCCTGGAACACCTTGAAACTGTTGAAGCACAGTAGGAATTCTCAGGAGTGTGTAAAGGCTTCAGTATGTAGGGAGAAGAGAAAGAACTGGGCTGCATATATTAAAATGAGAGTTAACATAACAGATTGTTTCATGAGTGACTGGAAGCATGCACCATAGTTTTTTTTCTCTTTATAATTTTCTCAGCATTAACAAAGAAAAGCATTACCACACAATATATATTTCAAATTCAGATTTCTCTGTGAGAACAGAACTTGATTGTAACCGCTAGTAACAAAATGAAGCTGTAATACCTCTTTAGAAAATAAGACAAAGTAACAAACCAAAACCAACCCAAGCCCTTAAATTTCAGTTTGTTTTCATAGTAATCTTGGTGGTTTTGGCTTTTGTAAGCATAAAGAGCTTCTGTCAATGTGCAGACACACAGCATCCATAGCTCACATGCTCTTCTGACTCACTGGGAATATTTTAAATACTTTATTGTATTTTAGACAAAATATAAAGACAGGAGTTAGAAATAGTCTTCTCATTCACCTTGTTTGTATACTAAATGAAGCTCAAATGAATTTGTGTTCCTGGAACTGTTCTATCAGCCTTTTAAATTTCTCATACAGAATTTATGAATCACAGAGAGGGAGGAAGTTAATTGGAAATTGTAAAATAAGGGTCATATTAGATTCAAAATAGCTCTTAGTCACTTTTCATCTTCATATGTTCAGTCTTAACAAAGCGTTATCAACACACAACAAGTGTTGCCAACCTTGATAGTATGTGGGAGTAGCATGACACGTGTATTCAGTGAAAACAGGAATAGTGATTAAACAGGAATAAAAACCACACATCTTGCATTGGGTGAGGAAATGCTGTGAGTCACACTGTGGCAATCTTCAATGCTTTCTCTTAGGCCAAAGCCATTTTTATTCAAGGGGGACCACAAACACCCAGCATCAAACCCTGACAGTCCTGTTGTCATCCTTTATGCTGAGATTGGCTCAGAGGGGTTCTACAGGCACCACAGGAGGCTTGTTTCAAAGGCTGAGGCAGGAGAAATCACCTATGTCCTCAGACACTACATTGCTGTAAGTATATTTTTGCATTTTAATAGAGGTATTTGAAATAGAAAGAGTGACTGGTCTGGGTTTTAAAAAAGAAAACTGGCCCAACTTTGTTGCCTTTAACTTGACATTTGCATAACGTGCTGCTGCTCAGTTTTTATTTGGAATAGACTCAGTGTTTTATTTTTCATTGCATGTAGCTGAGGAATACAGAATAAATTTAAATCTGATTGTTCAAGTAAGAGGATCATTTGATTTCCCACATCCAGAATTAAACTCCATATTAATTAGGGACTTTAATGTAAAAAAAAAAATGTTTACCTATATTAGATCATAGGAAAGAGTCAGATCTGTCATAGTCAGGCCACTTAGTTACTTGACAGAAAAAGCAAGGATTAACATTAAGATACTGCTTTGAAAGGCATTGTTTCAATGGCAGTTTTGTTACAGAACCACTCCCCATTTCTAGTGCCAATTATCCTGGTTTCCATCTTCCTGTGCTGTATTGCTCATGGCCACTGGATTAGTGTTTAAAACTACATTTCAAAAGCCCTGAGAAACTGGATATTTGACTTATTTCCTGAGTATTACTGAATGTTACCAAAACCTGCAGTATTATCAGCCAGACTTGAATGCAGAAAAAACAAAGAAAAAAACCCAACAAAACCTCCCAAAAAACAAACACCCCCCCCCCCCCCCCCAAAAAA
>JAWWMP010000011.1:22172536-22199244 GCA_035047865.1 Dendrocincla tyrannina
AAAAAAAAAGAAAAAAACCCAAAAAAACCCCCCAAAAAACAAACCCACCCCCCCCCCCCCCCCAAAAAAAAACCGAAAAAAGCCTGGCTGGTTCAGTTTTAACATTACTTGCACTTTAAATGAAATAAAGTAATACATTGCATGCATCACTTTCCTTTTATAAAAGGGATTTGTTTATCAGTGTTGGGAGGAGTGTTTATATTCAAAGTTAAGTGTATTACACATTAGATCTTGGTGATATTATGTGAGTCCTCTATACTTCAAAATCCTTTTAAAAAGTGATGATATTTTTCTTGTTAGAACTAATTATGTATTATCTTACTCATTGTTTTATTTCTTGTAATTCTCTGTGATAATTCTTCAGTGAATGTTTCATTTCTTTGACTTCACAGCTGAAGTTCCTCTTCCCCCTCTACCTGGTTTGATGACAGGCATCTGTCCCATTCTACTTGGCTCACCCACTGTAACCTGAAAACATTGTTTTGTGTTCCTCTTTACTTTGTGGTTTTGATGATTTTTGGCTCATACTGAAAATTCATGCTTGCTGAACTTCGAAAACTGTGTGGAAATACAAGAGGAAATATAATTATTAGAGTGTGTTACTGCAGAATCACTCACTGTGTGTGTTTCTCGCTACCAAATATGTCTGAAACGAGACATATAATTATCTTTGAGATTTCCTAGCTTTGGGAAGTGGCAGCTCTTA
Source organism: Dendrocincla tyrannina (assembly GCA_035047865.1). NCBI lineage: Eukaryota > Metazoa > Chordata > Aves > Passeriformes > Dendrocolaptidae > Dendrocincla > Dendrocincla tyrannina. The sequence goes on from JAWWMP010000011.1 coordinate 22,173,243, forward strand.
GTCTGTACGTCCAAACAAAGAGTGATAATATCATACTGTTGCCTTTTCCTTCCAGAATTCCAGCAAAGAAAAAGTCTACCTCTCTGGCTATGGCGTAGAACTGGCTATTAAAAGTACAGAATATAAGGCCAAGGATGATACGCAGGTGAAAGGTGAATTACTGTTTTAAATATTTTAACATGAAGATTTTGATTTTGCAAAGATAGTTTTATATTTATTTTGTTATTAATGACTGTCTGAATTTCAGGTATGCTTTTCTTAGCTCTGAAATTACTTCTGGGAGCATGTTCCCTATTAAGCATATCTTTGCCATGGCACTTCTGTCTGTGTGAAATGCTGGGCACGATGGAGTCATGGCTCTGAACCAGATCTTAATAACAGCACTCTTAATGCAACTAATATTTTATCAGATAGCCAGGTTCTCTGCAGGTGGAAAGCAATTTCTCTACCTTAACTTATCCATCCCTATTGCAGAATGTCTTTCCTGTTCTTGGTTTCTTTTGAGAAGACAGAACTCTACATGTTTTTTTTCTTTTGCTGCTTTTAGAGCACTGATCTCTGTTTTGCAAACTATCGTGCACCTGGCAAAACTATTTTGATAGGGTGTGTGTGTAGTTTTTATTTACATGTGCACATACACATATAAACCTCCAGATTTTCCTGCTTTTCTGTTTCTGAGTAGCTTGGTGATAGTGGTGCTCTCTGTGTGTTTATAGGCACAGACTCGAATGCTACAGTCATAGATGAAAATGACCCTATTGATGAAGTGCAAGGATTTCTGTTTGGAAAACTAAGGTAAAATTCAGTTGTAAGTTGTTGGTCTTTGTTATATCAGAACACTTTTTACAGAAATGCTGATCTTTTTGCCTTGTTATTATTTTTATATGTCTGAGTTTCTCGGTTGTGTTAGCAGCATCTTTCCATATGGTAGTTTCTGGGAATTAGCAGCAAACTTGCTTATAGGAAACCACAGTGTGACCCTTGTACCCTTTTAGACACCTGTATCCTGACTTGGCAGAAGAGTTAAAGGAGCTCAGAAAACACCTTGTGGAAAGTACCAATGAAATGGCACCTTTGAAAGTGTGGCAGCTGCAAGGTAATCTGGATGAAGGATTTCAGTATTGGTCTACAAAAACTCAGTGCAACTATATCTTCTTGTGTTCTGCACAGTCAGGGTTGCTGGTGCTGCAGTTGACAGAGTTTGACTGTAAATTCCTGCGTTGGAAAATAATGAATTTTTTTAAGTGCCTCTCCTTGCAGAGTCCTGTTGAAATAGCTTTTAGAAAGATTGTTTCACAGAACTTCTGGCACAAGGGTTGCTTTCTGTATTGTGAAGTTCAGTGAGCTGCTTGCTCTTAGACTGACTGCTTTGTATGGTCCACTAAAGGCAGAAAAGCAAAGGAATGTAAAATTTCTTTCACATTTTTGGTGTAGAAAGCTGATATTTCTCAAGACCAGAGGAAAACTATTTCAAAATCATCTGCATGCACCTCTGGGCTCTTTGTGTGAGAAACATCTTTAGAGGCCTGTGGAAAGGCTTTTCATCCTCTCAAAAAGGTTAATTTGAAAGGCTGCATGTAATTGGTAGCCACAGGGAATCTACTTATACCCAATGGAAGGGCTGATTCTCCCACCTCAACAAAAGAGAAAAGAGTGCTGGGCTGGACTCATTGGAGCAACCTGAAGGCAGGGATATGTTGGTCCAGTTTGAAAGGGTTACTTGTTTCAAGGCAACAGACAGAAGCTGAAAAAATACAAATATGATTTTAAAAAGCTATCTATAGGTGCAGGTAGAAAATGAATTTTCTTAGGTAACATGCAAAAAAAGTGGAATGCTAAAGTTATGATGCCTCTGCATTGCCTTGTTTTCACTTTTGAGTTCTTGACTTCTTTTTTTTGACTCCTAAGATTTGAGTTTTCAAACGGCCGCTCGCATTTTGGCTGCTCCCCCCGTGGATGCTCTGATGGTCATGAAAGATCTCAGCCAGAACTTTCCTACAAAGGCCAGGTAACTTTAATTATGAGTTCTAGGAAGTTTTCTTACTCTTTTTTCTGAGCAGAACCTGAGACAAGCAGCATTGGTTGGGTTAATGTCTGAGTTTCATTTAGCTGGAAGCAAACGCTGGGCCTTGTTTATGCAGAGAAGTTCTTCATTTACAAATAGGATCTTACAGTGTTTTTCTTGCATGGCAGCTGATGGGGACTGGTTGAAAACGTGCCAGAATTGCCTGTGCTCTTTTGTTGTGAAATATTTCTGAACCTATTGCATCAAGGCCTCAAGACTTTATTGGCCAGGTTTTCTGTTTGGTGGCCTTAATATTTATCCATTCACAGGATCCCACTTTTCTGGGATCCACTTTGCCAAACAGTCCAGTCAGTCTCATGTCAGAGGCTGATGTGCAAATCTACTGGGTTTTGCACTGTGTCAGTGACTGTCTTTAGCATATTCAAATCAACTTCAAAAAATTCAGACCTAATCTGGTCTGCCCAACCAGTCTAGAAATATCTTGTAATAAATTCCATGGCCTGGATTTTGAAATTGATATTATAGGAGCTCCTCCTTTTTGAATAGGTGGAGATACACTTGAGGTGAGAATAAAAAGAAACTGAATTGTGGTCTTATTTCCCACTGACTGATGTTAAGGTGCTGTTTAGAGCTTCTTAAGGCAGGCATTGCACTCTTGCTGTGTTTTTAGTCTGATCTGTGGGCTGTACTTGCCCATTCTGTGATGATGCAATCACTAGATCCAAAGTAAGGAAGGAATGGGAACCCCCCTATTTTCTTTTGCCAGCCTCCACCTCTGCCTTTGTGTCAGCTGCCCACATTTATTATGGTTAATGTGAAATGAGACACTGAGAGGTGGCATGTGGTTAACATTTTTGTCCTGCTGAATTGTATACAGTAAGAAAAATGCTGCCACCTATGGTTCAATAATATCACAAAGTGCCAGTGCTTCTGATTGCAACTCTTTCTACTAGAGGCTTAATTCTACTAATATGTAAGGTACAGAAAGATAAGTAGATACCTATCCATTAGGTACACAGAAGGATGATTCACAACGTGATGTTTTTATTTTTGTAGAGCCATAACAAGAACAGTTGTTTCTTCAGAACTCCGAGCAGAAATTGAAGAGAACCAAAAGGTACCTTAAACACAGTAGTTAGTTCCAGTAGTGAGCACCATGCAATATCCAGAAGTTTAAGTATTTTTTGCCCAAAATTGCATGTTAAGGAGCTAAGACAGGGAACTGGATGCTATTTGACCATCTGCTTTGTGGGCTGACAGCTAAAAAAATAATTATTTGTGTCAAGCATTTTAATTACTTTAACTGAGTATGTTCTAGGGGACTTTACAATGCACTGCTGAATCATGTAGGAAGAAAGAAATAGAATTTTGACTGAAGTATCTCTGCACTAAATGACTTCAGCTGTGTTTTCCTCTGGTAATTGATGTATGCAAAAAGTCAGCAAAGACTGCAGTTGAGAAGTAATGTAATGCAATTTGTAATGTAGTAAGGGAGATAAAATCTACAGTTTGACATATTAAATTCTCTAATAATATTTTCTGTGTGGAGCACTCTTTTAATGCCCTCCTACTTCCTTTCAGTATTTCAAAGGAACGTTGGGATTGCAGCCAGGAGATTCTGCCCTGTTCGTCAATGGACTGCTTATTGATTTAGACACTCAGGATATATTTAGGTAGGAATGTTTTATTTTTCACAATAATTGTTTCCTGCTTAGGAACTTGTGTCCTGCTTGTGCATGAATGATGAAGTTTAGACAATTTTGAACCTTCTTCACAAAGTCTATATCTAAACTAGGTTTAATTGATAAGTACTGTAAAAAGCAAAGGTTCTTTCTCTTATTCAAGGGCATTTCTAACAAAAAAGCTAAGGTGAAAACTAGAATACCCTTGAAGGTTGAAATGGGAAGTCGCCTTTGTACTGTTCTTCTGATCTGTGCTGTGATTAGCAAGGTTTTGGTCTCCAAAGCTGTCAGCGTACAGGTTTTATTCTGAGGACAGCAGGCCAAGTCTCAAAGTATAAACAACTAACTTTTTCATCTGAAAACCACCCTGTATCTTTGTCAAGATATATTTCAGTAATGTGGAATTGAAATTGCATATGTATATCATGCATTAGTTATCCTGATTTAATGTAGTTTTCCTTGGAAATTGAACAGGTTTAAGTTATCTCAGTTTTCTTGCGATGGTTAGGAACAGGTGATAAATAGAAACCTCAACATGGTAGGCTTTTTTATACCTTTCATCTGTTAACCTAAGAGCAAGTTCTTTGCTTTAATTTAAATTCCAGCGCAATTTTCCCTTTCCTTGCAGCTTGATTGATGTGCTCCGCAATGAAGCCCGTGTTATGGAAGGCCTGCACAGCTTAGGCATTGAGGGTCTTTCCCTGCACAACGTTCTGAAGTTGAACATCCAGCCCTCAGATTCTGACTATGCTGTGGACATCAGAAGCCCTGCGATTTCAGTGCGTATGGCCTGAGCTAGAAACGCTTGATTTGCTGCTTGGCAGTGCTTAAGCTGTCCGGGAGCTTTTGTCCTATCTCACAATCAGCTCTGAAAGTGCAGTGAAGAAAAAACCAAAATAAGCTTATAAATACAATTAGCTCTTTTTAAAGAGCTTAACTTCTTATTTATACAGTTCTCAATATCATATATGATCTGAAAATATTTTACAGTCTCAGACTCGAGCAGGATAAGTGTCAATCATTCAAATGCCTTTACTTTCTCTTAGTGGATCAACAACCTTGAAGTTGACAGCCGGTATAATTCCTGGCCTTCGAGTGTGCAAGAACTCCTTCGTCCCACGTTTCCAGGAGTGATCAGACAAATCAGAAAAAATTTCCATAACTTTGTAAGTGGATAACTGACTAGAAATTAAATGTGCATTGTGGTTTGTCAAGAGCAGGGACATCACCTTTTGAATTTGCCTCACATGTATGCTGGAGTCCCTGCACTTAAGTAGCTTGAGAGAGGATGCTTTATTAAAAGGTTTTGTTCTACTTGTACTAGAAAGTTATGGCTGAGATTCAGAGATTATTGAGCATGATTCTCTGGGATCTACTGTGTGCCAAAGAATGCTTCATCAGCAGAAGAAACTGTCATCTGATGAGTATGAATTTGGTGCATTTTCTGAGAACACCCGAAGTTTGTTAATGAAGTCCCTCAAATTTGTTAAATTCTGTTGTCTTAGCAGAGTTAAGATCAACTGTAGTTTTTTCAGTTAGAAAGCACTCATGCACCAAGGCTTCAAAGTGTGATCAACAGCCCTCAGCTTATTTCTAGGTGTCTTTTTAGTCTCTAGGTAAATTGCTTAAAGTAAGATCTAATAAGGAGTGTATAAATTCTGGACTGTAATTCCTGGCATGGGACAGAGTAGCCCTATAGAGAAAAGAACCCTGTTTAGGGGCAAATAGGGACTTGAACCACCTCAAGCTGTGGGCCTCATCTCCCTGGTGGTGTATAAAGAAGGACTGAGGATAATTCTGCACTGAGATATGTATAAAGCAATCTCTGATCAAAAACCCCTTCTTGGCCTCCTAAGGGAATGGAAACTTTTCACATACTGTTTATGTGCAGGTGCTGATAGTAGATCCTGCTCAAGAGACCACAGCAGAATTACTGAACGTGGTAGAGATGTTCTTCAGTAACCACATCCCACTGAGGTAATTGCTGTGTTTTAACATTTGGGTTTTTTACATCAGTGTTATTTTTGTGACTCTTCCAATTGTAAAATTCTCATTGCTACGACACTGCAGATGAAGGTATGTGTACATTTTTTGAATGTAACTTTTGCTACTAGCAAAACAGAGTTCAGTTTCTTTTAACACTCCAAAACAAATTTAAATTAAGTACTTTGGGATGAGAGAGAGAGATGAAAAGGAGGATTCTGGTGGACTCATTATAGTTTATATGTCCTAAGTTTGATTCCTGGCTGTTCTGATCCGCGTCTTACCAGGCTATTCTAGAAGAAGCCTTTGTCTAAGGTGATGACTGTAGCTGACAGTTGCATGAAGAGTTGATTCTTTATTAGTGTCATAAATTGATGATCTGGGGATTGTTTGATTGCAGAATAGGATTAGTCTTTGTGGTTAATGACTCAGAGGACGTTGATGGACTTCAGGATCCTGGAGTTGCCCTCCTTAGGACATACAATTATGTGGCACAAGAAATGGACAACAGCTATGCTTTCCAGACTGTTATGTCTGTAAGTATTAATTTAAAAGGGAAATTAATGTTTTAATCTTTTCCATGTATGTAAGAATAAGGGAAGGAATTGTTCTTTGACTTAGTTAGTATTCAGAGTATCTCCAAATACTAGTACCACATAATACATGCGTCTTTGTAAAGTGCTTCTGACCTAACTTTAACAAGTGAGACAAAGATTAAATGTGACACTTAACACTTCTGCATGTTTTTCTGATCCTGTCCCTTTGGTCATTCTGTCAGTGAGTTCTGCATACTTTCAATATTTTAATTTGTTTGTAAATATGGACATGTGTTTTTCAATCGGCTGTTAATATCTTATTACAGCTACTGTAATACAGGTGACAACATACCTTGATAAGAATCGAGGCTTTACAGTTGCAGCTGTAAACTTGTATTCCCCTTTCAGATATATAACAAAGTCAAAACAGGAGATCAGCTGAAAGTGGAGCATGTGGTTAGTGTTCTTGAGAAACAGTATCCTTATGTTGAAGTCAGCAGCATTCTGGGAATTGACTCTGCCTATGATCAAAACAGAAAGGTAAAGAGTTCATGAAATACAGCTTTTTTCCACTTTTTTTGCTTAAACACCATTTTGAAAATATAGTTACGTACAATTTCTTGATCCAGTTCTCTTACCAACCAGGTAACTATTTTGTTGTCACATTGGGTGACTGTACTAAGTATTTATGCCCAGCACAAACTTTATATAATATACATAATACATATAATGTAATAACATATTTTTTTAAAACCTATACAGTACAGTACCAAGATAGCTTCCATGTGTGACTCCTAAATGATGCTTTAATTCTGGAATGCAGACTTCAATAGAGTTTAAAATTGCTAGAAAAAAAATCAAGGTAATGAAATGGTTCATGAGAAAATCAAGAGGCTTAATGTTGGAAGGGGTTGGTGTGGGGTTTCCCATATTGGTATTTGAATACTGTGTGAGATAAAGCTGTGATGACGAATTCAAAATGGCCTTCCTATAGCAAGGCATTCAGCAATCTTCTGCACATAATTCTTGAAGTTATTTTTAGGGCTGATACTTTTCTGTGTGGAGAAAATTGTGAGAGCAAATCACTATTGGACCGCTTACATATGAGATGAAGCAGATTTTATTTGAGGTTCTGTAGGGGGATGCTCCTGTTTTTGTTCAATATTCTAAAACAAATAATGAAAATACTGTCACTAGTAGCTCTGTAACACACAAGATGCTGCCTACATCTCTAAATGTAAGGAATGCAGTCAGGGCTATAGATAAAGGCTTGTATATACACATGGTTTTCATCTTCCATGGGTATGGATACTATGTAGCATAGTGAGGGGAAAAGTCTTTTGAGGAAATAAAAATCCATAAAAGTAAGACAGACAAAGAAAATTCCCTACGCTGTCTTGTGTTGCAGCTGTCACTGCTCACATTACATTGGCTTCCACGGGCAGTCAGATTTCCTGATGTGCTTTTTTTCCTATTACCACAAAGTGCTCATTGGAATGAGTTCAGAATGTGAACTTAATGGAGTATTTTGCATTTCTGAATTATGAAGTAACTTTTTTTTGCTTTGAAACTCTGAAAGTCAGGGATATCTCATGCATTTAAGATACAGAGTCTTATGCACTGTGTAAAACGAATATTCTCCAGATCATAGAGAAGCTGTAAGAATCTCTTGGTGTGTTTAGAATAGTCTTGTGGATGTTCCATGGCTCTTTAGGAACCATTGTGGCAATGGGCTGATGTGGTAAAGCCCCTTCTTTTCCTGTCTTTAGGCGGCGAGAGGTTACTATGAGCAAACAGGTGTAGGCCCTCTCCCTGTTGTGCTCTTCAATGGAATGCCTTTTCAAAAAGATCAGCTGGATCCTGATGACCTGGAAACCATGACAATGCACAAAATCCTAGAAAGCACGAGCATCTTCCAGCGAGCTGTGTACCTGGTAGGTGCTGAGTTCAGCTATGGCTTTAGAGAGAAACTGCCTTTGGAAAAACTGATTCACAAGTCCCTGAATACCTAATAAACCACACAACTTAAATTGCATCGTTGCTTTTTTTTTTCTTTTTAAGTTATCTAAGGCAATTATATATGTGAAGTAACAAATACTGCTTCTTTGATCTTTCCTTCAGGGTGAACTATCTAATGACCAAGATGTGGTTGAGTATATCATGAACCAGCCTAATGTTGTTCCAAGAATTAACTCAAGAATCCTAACATCTGAGAGAGAGTACCTAGATCTGACAGGAATGAGTAAGAGATGATTTAATTGTATTAAACCTGAAGGATCTGAGTCAAAGACTTTTGCTGTCCCACTGGAAAGCTGTAGTGACAAAGCACTAACAGCACCCTAAGTGATGCTCCAGCCCTGGTGCCAGGGAGATGCTATACCCAATAGCAACATTAATGTCTACCTCTTTTCGGAATAGGAATTTGTTTGGATTCTATACAAACCTTTAGGGGAATATGACTCATAAAGTTGAGAAATTAGTAATGCTGGGAAAAGCCAAGAACAGTCATATAATGCATATTTTATATGACTGCATAATGTTTTATAGTGCATAATGTTTTATACAGCAGCTTGTTTCTTAGTTCTCACATTCTTTTGAGCAGGAGTTGACAGTCATTTCTGGAATTACTTCAGATTTAGCAGAACTTTTCATAGCTAAATGTTTGAACACCCAGTGCAGTGACTGCATTTTAATGACAGTACAACTGCCTTTTTTGAGTTGCTTGAAAAATAGTAACACAGTGGATTTTTAAGTATCTATTATTTACATGTATTAGCATCAACTAAGTGAGACTTGAACAATTCTTTTAACTGACTCCTGCCTATTAAATATGCAATGCAATAACTTGTGAGACACCAAAATATATTTCTCAGCCTATGTATTAACAGTGGAAATGAGACATAAAAAAACAGTATTACAAGGAGCAAGATGGGATGTGTTCTTAATGTTGTGGTTAATAAGAGTGATTTTTCTTTCATTTTAAATGGACTAGTTGCTTTGACATCTAATACTTGTTCTCTTCCTCAGATAACTTTTTTGTGGATGACTTTGCTCGATTTGCCACGTTGGAGTCTAAAGATAAGACAGCTGCTATTGCAAACAGCATGACCTATTTAACAAAGAAAGGTAACATCTGCAGGGGATTATGAATGCAAATCTTATTTTGTACGTGTTTCCAGGCCTATATACAGTTCTTAACACACACTCTGACCCTTGTGCAGGTTTGTGGGTAATGCTGCAGTCTAAGTGTTAAGAAGAAAGATTTATTTCTTTTTCATAAAACATGCATGGAGGAAGAATGTTCCCCTCTTGAAACCCAGCCCAAGTTTTTACTGGATAATGCAGTCCCACCCAACCTGCTCTCACTGTACTGTGACCCACAGAAATGCAGCAATGTAAGCTCTGATCCTGCAAGGACAATGACTAGAAAAATATAGAAGAGGTTCTAGCTCTCTGTTTCATAATTCAAAATTACTAGAAATTACATGGATTCAGAAGAAAATTGTTGTTGCCCATTATATAAGACAGCACCTAATGTGGTCGGTGCTGTTTTTATTGCCCCAGTGTATGAACTGCTTTTTCAGTGACAGTCACAGTTACACATAAAGTCCCCCATCAGTGTCAAAACTCTGCTGTACCTCTCAGTGTAGAAAGTACATGTAGAGATATGATACAGAGCCTAATCAGGCTTGCTCAGACATCATCAGGCCTTTCCTGTATCCATTTCAGTTAGGCATCAGAAAGAAGTTGCTGTCATTTGACCCAGTTTCTCTTGTTCTTGACTCTCCCAGGTATCCCTGGTACTATCTCCAGCCACTGCCACCTGTGGGCAGTACCTGAAATGTTCCCATTGTTCTTTCTGTCTGATGTTTGCCCTTGGTTCATGTTCACTCACTTGGATCTGAACATATTTCTTGTTTTGCCTTTGTGGAGCATTAATTAAACTTGTACCTCACCATGCTCATTTGAAAGCACGTTAATTTGGAGTTCCATGTCTTGACATTTTTGGGTCACTGCCTTTTCTGTCACTTAAGGTATTTAATAACTGCTACCTGATTGCAGTAATACTGTAGCACATTTATTTTCTAAAATAATAGAGAAGTCATTGCTGGTGCTGAGCCAGCAATACTTAGAAAGCACTGCCATGCTGGTTTTTAAAGAGGGAAGGCAAGAGGAACGGTCATGTCCAAGGTGCCATGGTATGGCACTGTTTCCAAATGGTTTTCAGAAGGATGCCCTCAACCTACCATATGGAACTGGTAATGTGTAGTATAACTAATACTCTAGCATGAAATTATAGCATCCATCTGTGAGAGGAAAAAGAAGACAAAGCTTATTCTAATAAAATCAGCACAAACTTGTTGCTTGTTGGATTTGAGCTGTAGTGATTCAGTTATGCCCAGCACAGTGCTGCAATTTCTTGATACACGTTGGGATTACTATCAAATTATTAATGTCTCTTTCCTTTCCCCTTTCCCTTTCTGCATTTTGACCAGGAATGTCTTCCAAGGAGATCTATGGTAACTCATGCTTTGGCATTTCATTTGGGAATTTTGCTTGCTTTGTAACTCTGGCTTTAGAACCATCAGGGAATGAAACAAGCTGTTGAAATGCATGCTTGCTCTAGCACTTTTGTCTCTATACAAAACTGATTTTGTAAGCTAACATCTTCAGTGCAAAGATGTGGTTTGTCTGTACCCCAGTTGAAATCTGCAAGTTATTTTTATGTTCTTTTACAAGTTGTAATTAAAAAGGCAGCAAAAACCCAAAAACACTGAAAGAATTCAGCTTAGGAAGAGTGATGCATGCTGATCCACGTGGGTTTTCCGAATGACCTAATGAAAACTAATATATCAATATCATTATTCTTGTCTTGCCAGGCTTCATAGCTTAGCTTCATCCATAACTTTCCTGTGGAATTTTACTCTTTTTGAAGTCTTTGCATGTGCATCGTAGTTTACCTCCAAATGATGGAAACCAGAAGCTTTTCTTTCCTTCACCTCAAATTTCTTCTACCCTTTTTTCCCCTTTTTTTTTGTAATTGCAGATGATTCCTTTGTTAGACCAGTTACTTTTTGGATTGTTGGTGATTTTGATAAGCCTTCAGGGAGGCAGTTGTTGTATGATGCCATTAAACATCAGGTGGGTAATGTTTTAATTGGAACAGCTTAGCAGTGCTGACAAAGCACTTGGTAGAATCTTGAAAATCACAGGTTGTGCTTCTTCCCGTGGTGTGACCTGGGGAGACTGATTTTCCATGGAGGGTCTCTAATTTCTAGCCTCATCCTTATTGCAGAGGCTTAAACATTGCTGATCTTGTCTTAGGACAGAATTCCCTCTTGACACTATGCCAGTACAGCAAAGATGTTCTTTTTAGCCCTTGGTGTTAAATGTCTGTGTTTTGGTTTTGGAGATAAGCATAAGCATTGCTCTCTGCTCTGTCTCCTTTATTCTGGAAGGATAACTGAATCATAAAAGTGCACAGCTTACTGCCAGATCACTGCTTTGCCAGACTGAGTGGTGGCCACAGTCCTCCTGTGTAGCACAGGATTATCTAGAAGATTCCTGTCACAGTGGTGCCTATGCATAGGCTAAATACTTGATGTTAAATTAGTTCATTCATCATTTTAACCTTGTGCTGTTACTTACCCAATTTAGTAGCTGATTTTCTGGGTAAGAAATGCAAAGCTTTTGCTATAATGTTATTCCAATAGATAGGTTCTTTTCATTTAAAACACACCTGCAATCTAAAACTTCCCCAATGCTTGTTTTGTTAAACACAGAAATCCAGCAATAATGTTCGAATTAGCATGATCAATAATCCTAGTGAAGATCCCAACAGCCAGAATACAGTTGTTGCTAAAGCCATATGGGCAGCTCTGCAGACACAAACGTCAAATAATGCCAAGAACTTCATCACAAAGATGGCAAAAGAAGAATCTGCAAAGGCTCTGGAGGCAGGAGCTGACATCTTGGAATTTGCTGTCGGGGTAAGTGTGTCTGTTGGCATTTGCAAGGGTAAGGTGCTTTGCTTGTTCCTCTAAATGATGTTTTTAGTGTAGTATATTCATGTGAAAAAGGTGCAGTACCAATGGAGAGTAACACTGTTGGGTCTGCTGGTTTGGTATTTTTCATCCCTGAAAAGTAAACTGACCTAAATACAGCAGTCCCTCTAAACATAAAGTAAATCCTCATACACATCAAAGCTACGTAACTTTGAAAAGTCAAAGGAAATGTGGGTTCAGGGATCTGTTGGAGAGAGCCAGTTTTTTTCTTGGGAGGTTAAGAGAGGGATTTTTTTTTTTAAAAGCTCAGAAAAAATTATGTCTCTCAACATTTAAAAAAATAGACAGGAAGCACTTAAGAAGAATGGAACTGGTCTTAGGAGCTATGACCCTTCACATCAGAAGTTGGTATAATGTTTGAAGGTGGCAGGCCAAAACGAGGTTTAAGATCACAAAGAAAAGGGGGCCAGAGATCAATTTTAGCAAGATATGAAGGTGATCTTGAATATAAGCAAAAAGGTACTTTTTAAGAAGTGTGCAGAGGTCAACATCTCTTCCTATTTCATGACAAGTATTCTTTTCTTTCAGGGTATGGATACCAATATTTTCAAAGAGGCCTTTGAATCTCCTAAGGTGGATTTTATTCTGTCACATGCAATATATTGCAGAGATGTTCTAAAGCTGAAGAAGGGGCAGAGGGCTGTGATCAGCAATGGACGGGTGAGAACAAACAGTAAAAGAGATATTCCACATGTGGCAACAAAGCTGAGCTTGAGCAGCAGAGTCAAGGGACAGGACATGGGAGTCTCAGCCTTTAAGTCTCAGTTGCCTTCAGAATTTATTCAGGCCTGTGTCACTTTGTGCTGTGTGCAGTTAGTTTGGTACAAGTTTAGATCTCTCAGTAACAGAGTTGCTCTCATGCTGGCAGTGAATTGACTCCATGGGTGGAAAAGGCTGATAAATTTAAAGATTGTGCTGCTTCATTTAGCTGGATGAAATGCTGCTCTAGCTGGCCCTGACCCTGGTGGTTTCTGCCACCAGCTCTTTTTACAAATAGTTTATCTTAGATTAGGTAAATGGTGTTACAATAGTATTTCTCTGCAAATAATGAAACCCAGCTATGTACAGCATAGGGTCTTCTTTTGTTACCTTCTTCCTAGTTAGGAAAAAACCCATGCAGGTCCCAGTGGTTACTGTATACTTTCAATGGGTTAAAAATCTCAGGTGATGAGTTTGGTATTCTGTTTCTCTCAGTGGCAAAATAAGTAAGAGTTTTCTAGGTTGCATTTTAGCGTCTGAAGGCTAGAGGAGAGAGATCTGCTGGAGTCTTCCTAGACTACAAGAATTGGCCTGGTATTCTATTGCTCCTTCCAGATGTAGCATTTCATGTATAATTTCATATGCGTTTTATGCCTTAGTTGGGACTCCTGGCTCTAAATAGGTAGATTTACCTGTTAAAACCTGCTGCCATTGACATTAATACTAGCCTGAACTAGTTGGTTGACACTGAGAATGGGCTGGAGTATTTAAATAAATACATCTTTGAATTTTGTTTCAATGTAGCCTTTACCTAATAATGGTGATTCTGCCCTTTTTTTTGGTAGCTTATTGGCCCATTAGAGGATGGTGAGATGTTCAATCAGGACGATTTTCATCTCCTGGAAAATATCATACTGAAGACATCGGGACAGAAAATCAAATCTCAGATTCAGCAACTGGGATTTGAAGAAGATCTGTAAGTAAATGTGAGAGGGCTTATAAAGAGGTGCTAAGACTCTGATGACATGATTGTCTGTAGCCTGGGGGAAAGCTTTGTCAAATACATTCTGGATGGGTGCTACATGTGTGTTCCTATGGTCAAAGCTCAGCTCTTCAGAGGGCAAGTGTGAAGGGAAAACAGTGTAAATTATTTGATTTAAAGTGCTTTAGTGACTTTTGCGTAGTTCACCATCTCCTGGGGGTATGGAGCTGTAACTGTCCCCCAAATTCAGGGGGCAGTTCTGTCACACTGACTGCACTGCTGTCCTCAGAGCTCATCGTTACTGAGGCATCATCTGTATCCAGGACAACCTGCCATGGCTGGTCCATTGCCTCGTACTGGAAGTTGGAGGAATTGTGTTGGCTGGAGCATCACTGACAAGCAGCAAGAAACTGGGAAAGTGCCTGAGACTGCAGGAATTTAATAAGGAACTGTTGAAATGAACATGAAACTAAATACATTTGGTACTGGCTGAGCTAGTTCTTGGATCACAGCAGCATGGGCAGCACAGCTTGCAGTGTCTAATCAGGAATAGATTCTTGGATTAGAGTCAGGAAGGGATACAGGTGGACTGAAAACATCCTGAAGGGGATGATGCATTGTGCAGGGGCTGGCTAAATTGTCTGCTCTGCTCAGCTAGATGAAGTTCAATTCAAGGTTCAGTTGTTTGCTGCTGTGAGATGAGTTATGAAGTGGTATAAACTGCTGCACACGTTATTGCATTGGTTCTTCAAAATGCTTTCTGCACTGCATTGTCTTTCTGCTCCTCCAAAGGGCTGAGAAGCCTAACTTCTCATTAATCACTTCTCATTAATCCTTCAGACTACTTCTGGGTTTTTCCCCTGGCTAAATCTTACCTGACACACTGTTTTAAACCAAGTACCTCTAATATGTCAGGGTTTAATAACTCATACATAAGATTATTACAGTTGATTTAAAAGCAGAAAGAAGGAAGAAAGTGAGACACTGGATGACGCTTTCTGAATGTCTTTGTGGTTTAGTTAAATGCTTCTTGGCTTATCAATATAAAAATTATTGTAACAATACATTTCCATATCCGTACTATGGAACCATGTAAAGTGCTTTTAACTTTTTAGAGAGAAACACTGGGAAAAGAGGCAGAGATAAGAAAATGGAAATCATAGTTCTATATAATTACTGCACAAAGCATTGAGGTGAACTAATCAAAAGAAAGTGATCTTGAAGTTCAGAACAACAGGAGTCCCCTGTGTTTGTGTGTTGGAGCTCATAACTATGGAGATAATTTCTCCCATATTAAGCATCACCTTTTTCTGTGGTGCTGCTTGATTGCTAAAGGCTGGTGGTCAATTATGCTGAACACAAGGGCTGTTCTGCAGAAGTCTTGTGTTATTCTGAATCCTAGGAGAACAGGTTTTAACAGCATTCCAAACACTTTTGCATCCACTGCTGCTTTGGGAATAGTTTGAATATAGGCTAGTTTTGGACAGAGCAGTGAGTTTGGGATTTTTTTTAGGTTTGAATGCTGCAAAAGTGTTTCAAAAGCTTTTGAAATTACCTGCTGCATTGGAAAACACTGTAGAACTTAACAGATTTCACCAGGTGTGTGAGTTTGGTATGAACAAGTTGAACAGGTCTAAATCTGTGAGACTGACTTAACTCAGGAAAAGCTGACAGACCTTTCAGTTACAGTGTTGCTTCCTAGTGCTTAGAATTGCAGGGCAAATTGGGAAGACCACTGTGAAACAAGGGTTTAATCTGAATGGCTTTCAGGTCTGAGAGGTTGGTGCAGTTTAGGAATGCAGTGCCTGTAACACGATTGACCCCTAAAATGCTAAAATACCCCTAAAAATACAGCTGGTTTGTGTTTGTCAGAGTTACACCCTTTGGTACCCTCAGTAAAAAGGCTGCAACCTGTTTAAGTGACTGGTGGATACCTGAAATAATTATTCAGAGCTTGTGTAGAGAGGTAGTAGAAGCGTTTGTGTATCTGAATTCCTTTTGCCTTCTCTTTTTCTGCTGATTCTTTTTTAATTTCTGGAAGAAATGTGAGAAACACAGGCATTTTTTTGACTATCTGCAAACCTTTCCTTCTTTTCAGGGCAAGTGACTTGGTAATGAAAGTGGATGCTCTTCTTTCTGCTCAGCCAAAAGGAGAGGCAAGGATTGAGTATCATTTTTTTGAAGAACAGTACAGGTATAGGATTTCTGGCATTTGCTGAACAGTATGTTTTTCTGTGTCTTTCAACTTTCCCACTGGTTTATGTTGCATTTAGTTATAAAAAATGCCCAAGTAGCAATAGGAAAGTCCCCAACAGTTTTCAGGAAATTAATTTTATCTGTATATATATATATATATATATACACATATGTGTATACCTCCTTTTTTCCTCTATCTATTTTCAGAAGGTGCACAGCATTTAAGAAGCAAATTTGAGTTTGGAATGAGATGGGTAGTAGTGTTTTTCCTATGTTTATCCATATGTTTGATACTTCAAAATCGTATTTTCTTCTGTTTAGTGCAGTTAAACTGAGACCAAAAGAGGGGGAGACATACTTTGATGTTGTGGCTATTGTTGATCCCGTGACCAGAGATGCTCAAAGACTGGCTCCGTTACTTCTGGTATGTGGGCAGTGTTGTAATGCCCTTCAAAAGTTTGCCTCAGTTATGTCATTTGGGAATGTTCATCTTCCTCCTTAACTGGGTGGTGACCAATGGCCTTCTAATTGTGTCTCAGTTGCACAATACACTTACTTGTGGAACAGCTAATTAGTATGTACTACACCCTAGGAAAATCATGCTCAGGTATTGTCCAGAGAGCTTTTAGTGTCACCATTCAAACAGCTGAGTTTGCAATGACTCTGTTCTTGAGGAAGAAAGTCTCAGCATGCCAAATAGAATGTCTGAGATGTTAGAAGCAGGTAACTGTTCTTAAAACCACCAATTAACAGTTGGGTGTGCTAAAGCAAATCATGAGAAGGGAGGATTGGGAATGAGCAGGTAACATGCCTCCCTGAGGCCCTGCAGTGGCCAGCTCCCCCCATTGGCATTTTAAGGGATGTCTCTTTCTCATTACTTTAGGTTTTGAACCAATTGATAAATATGAACTTGAGAGTGTTTATGAACTGCCAGTCCAAACTGTCTGACATGCCACTGAAAAGGTAAGCAATTCCATGCCAGGGTTAAAGAGAGAGAGAGTAAAACCTGCTGGAATATGTAAACACAGAAGCATGGTCAGATGTCCTATAAAAGTCTCAATAACTGCTTTGAGCTCATTTATACAATAGCATCATTTCCCACAGAGGGTCTGGGAATTTGTGGACAGCATGAGGTAATTCTGCTGGTTTACAAGCTGGGTGCTTTTTATTCATATGTATAAAAAAATTAAATAACTTAGCAGTGTTGCTAATTGAGTCTTGCATATTTTTGGTGATTCAAGATGGAAATTCTGACCTTTTCTAAGGCCAACACAACCTGTGTTGCTTTGGACAAAGCCTTGGAGACATTGGAGGCTAAGGAAAGCTGAGGCCATCTGCGAGATCAATGAGAGTAAAATATTAGCAAAGTTTGGCAGAAATATGTTCTAACATTTTCTTTCTGAAATTCCAGCTTTTATCGCTATGTTTTGGAACCAGAGATTTCTTTCACAGCAGAGAATAACTTTGCTCCAGGACCCATTGCTAAGTTTTTGGATATGCCCCAGTCTCCACTGTTCACTCTGAACCTAAATACCCCCGAGAGCTGGATGGTGGAGTCTGTCAGAACCCCATATGACCTTGACAATATTTACTTGGAGGAGGTAAGAGAAATCAGTATTTTCCTGCGACTGCATTTAAGTGGTGGTGTTTTTCCAGAGCATATTTTTGTTATGGAAAAGAAATGTAGAATTTTAAAATGCCAATAAACATAGCACTGTGGATATTTGCAGACCTCTCAATTCTAGGAGGGATACAGGGAAACCCAAGCTCTTGGACAGCAAGATTGCTGTTCTCAACTACTTGAGGATGACTGAACCAGAGGTTCAGAAACACTGTAGGCTTGAAGCAGGACCTTTGCCTTGCTCCACGAAGCCACCGAGCTGGTTTCACTGCTTTTGTTACTGGCCCACAAAAGGACATGCAGTATCAATACAACAGTAAAACCATGCAGCAGAAATACATTCAGTTGCTGCAGGTTCAGGAGCTCGCTGCTGTTTGAATAGGCCTTGAATCACACTGTTAGACTGTGGATCTGGACAGTGCTGCCCTACATACAGAGGGATAAATAAGAAAAAAAGCTCTGTTGTATGTGTAATGAGACTGTCAAACCCCTGCAAACAGGCCTCTGGAAAAGCAAGTCTGTACTGCTCATTACAAGCATGGGTTCCTTTCTCACTGAACATTTATTGTTTGTCTCCTCTTACTTTTGCATCTCTCCAATACCATTTGGGAATATGATTAGTGTTGTGGTATTGTCTCATATTGCTAATCCTGTAGTAGCTATTTAGAAATCTAGGAAACTGGGTATGCATTGCTGTATGGTTTGGGTTTTGGTTTGGTATTTTTGGGTTTAGGACTTCTTTTGCTTTTTATCTCTAAACTGTAAAGCCATTAGTGAACCACTGGTATTGCTACACGTTTCAAGCCTCTGATTGCCAAGTCCACCCCTTGATTAATTGAAAGCCTGAGAGAGGGGGAGATGAAATGCTTCAGGCATTCAAAGTTGCCATCCTGAGCTTCCAAATAAACAGTAGCTTTACTTTTGCAGGTGCACCATTTCCAGCTCCCAATATCCAGTCTGTTGGTGCTGTAGCAATTAAACTGTCCTTTCGGATGTGCATGAGCGAAGATGCTTTGTGAGATTAGACTAATATTCTGCTTATGTACTGTCCTCAGGCTACATCTGAATTTAGCCTGGTAGGGACCCAAGTTTTTTTGGTTTGTGGGGGGTGTTTTTTTTTCCCCTTCTTTTCTTGGCACTTTTGGTTGGTGTAGAAGAAGAGAAATTGATATTTCTTCACAGTACCCTAGCACACTGTAAGAGTGATGCAAAGTGAAACAAAATGCTTATTTCTGATGGTTAGCATTAGGTGAGACAAGTTTTAAAGAGATTTACAGTCTTGAGTTCTGGAGCCCACCATATACTTTTTATGAAATGCCAGAGTACATTTTCTGGTAAAGGTTAAAAAAAAATAAATTGTGGAATAGAGCAACAATCCTACCCCTTTCTTATCCTAGCATATTACCAGATGAGGTTCAAATTCTTTTGGTCAGGGCCACTCTTAACAGTATTTGTTTGAAGTTTGTCACTTGAAGGAGCTGAGATCTTGGAGGCTTTCTAGGTATTTGTTTAATAATAAAATTAAAGATTAGAGATTAATAAAATTAAGGACTAGAGATTGGCACTTCAAAGCTAGTGCTGCAGTCAGCAGTGTCTGCTCCTTACAGGTTGATAGTGTTGTAGCTGCAGAGTATGAACTGGAGTACCTGCTGCTGGAAGGACACTGCTATGACATTACTACTGGGCAGCCACCTCGAGGACTCCAGTTTACCCTGGGGACTTCAGCCAGCCCTGTCATCGTTGATACCATCGTTATGGCCAACTTGGTAAGTGTTCCATTGAAACTGGCAACAACTCACTGGTGCTCCAGTCAGCACAGCCACCTGCACAAATCCCTGAGTGTTTTCTGGCGTGCGGGTGAGTGGGGTTCTGTGCACTCCACAGCTGCCTCCAGATGCATCAGAACCACGTCATTTTAACACTGTCTGAAACCTCACAGTGTGTGTACTGTCTCTTACCTTCTTCAAGATGTGTTCCTTTCCCTCCAGCTGGCTGAGAAGGGTCTTCTGGAATGCCTTAAAATGCTGCCAGTATTGTTAAGCAACCTCTCTCCAGGGATGGCCAGAGAGCTGTTTTTCCTAGACATGGTACTCCTTTGGCCATGTGCTCTGGTACTGTGAGCCTCGGGTGCATGGCTGTCATGTTTTGGGACCCGTTTCTTCAGGAGATGTGAGGAACAAATGGAGAGAGTTAGCAAGAATAGCCAACATTGTAGAAAGTAAAGGAAGTGTGAAAGAATGGGAATTGCTTAGTTTAGTTGAGCAATGGTGCTGGAAATCCAAGCGTAAGATTAGTCCCTGCAGCTGCCTTTGTCAGGTCACTGCATAAGGGATCAGTCTGTTTGCAGTGTCCACACTGGGCCATGAGAGAGGTAATGGACTGAAAATCATCACAAAGGGAGTAAGTCACTGGAATGTTTTCTTGAGATAGAATGTTAGTGAGAAACTAAAGTACATTGCCTCCTCTGTGGGTTTTGCTTTTTTTTTCCATCTTTAAATGTGTTAAGAAAAAACAAAAAAATATTCACTGATGCTGAATACTTATTTTTAAATCCTTACACTCATTTTTTTATTTGTGTGTGCCTTTTCTTAGCCAGAGTATATCCTAGAATGATACAGTATTTCTTAGCACAGAAAGGAAGATGTTCTTTATTTTACACCTGATCACATAGGAAGTGCAATGATTTGGGGCCACAGTACAAAACTGGATGGGACACAGCAGCATCACTACCCATGTTTGTATCTTCTATAGGTGTAATAATCTAAACCACAGAAGAAAATACTCAGATCTGGAATCTGAAGCTTCAACAAGACTTGAATACAATATTTGAATTTCACATAGTAATTTTTAAAGTTCTGTAGGAGAGGTATCTTGTACCATAAATTACGTTACTGCTTCCTGCTGTAGATACAATACTGGTCTGTTGAGCTTCAAAATTCTTTTAGATTTTGTTGTGTTGTTACCCACTAGTGTTTTGAAATTCCCTCACTCCCTCATGAAGGCAAGCTGTTGCAGAAAAAGACTTTGGGATTGCACTATTCCCATCAGAACACTCTGAAAAACTTTCTCTTATCTAACAAATAATGCTACATGCCCACATACTGTGTCTCTTAGGGAAAACCCAGTAATTTTGAATGGAATTTCTGGGGATTTTCTCCTGTTCTCTGGGTTTTAAAGCCTTAAGGTTATGTTAATTAGCTGGCTTGCAAATGAATTTTCAGGTGTTAAACAGTGGATAGAAATACATGACTTAATTTTTTCTGCATTTCCTGAAAACTGACAAATATTCTTTGCTCTTTACAGGGTTACTTCCAGTTAAAAGCCAATCCTGGTGCATGGACTCTAAGATTGAGAAAGGGCAGATCTGAAGATATTTACAGGATCTACAGGTAGGACAGTATAAGAAATACTTCAGTCTTTTTCTTGTGAAACTTCTGAAGTAGGTAGGTATTGTGATGTGTGAATCTAACAGTTCCCTTACCAGAGTGTTGTGACCTAAACAGCAAATTACATTTCAGATTACATTTTCATACTGAACATAAGTTATACAAGATGAAATTAATTAAAAACCCCAGTAAGTGTGTTGAAATACATGTATTTGTTACTTTGTCGCATGTCTCAGATCTGTTTTACAGTGCTAAGGCTTGTAGAAAAATGTGCAGAAGAAATAAAGAACATATTTCTGCTTTGTAGTAAAGGTGAATATTTTACTCTGTTTTCAGCCATGATGGCACAGACTCTCCACCTGAAGCCAGCGAAGTTATTATTGTTCTCAATAACTTCAAGAGCAAAATTATTAAAGTCAAGGTGAGTTTAAAAACTAGAGTTGCTCTTCAGAAAGGCTGTTTGACCAACAGTGGAGAAGAAATAGTAAAGCCTGATGCTCCCTTCCCACAAGCCCTCACTTGAGTTAGTCTACACAAAGCTTATGTTATGGTATCAGTAATGGAAAGTGCTGTCTGTAGACTTTATTTGGGTTTTTGATACAGGAGAGAATGACATGTAGGTGCTGTTCCTTTTCTATGTCCCTGAGAAACAATTATATTCATGCTTTCCTGATGTAATTGTGCTTGTGACTCCAGGAAAAAGCAGTTTTACTGACCTGTATATGTCTGGTAATAAACATTCAGTGTGTCCATTGAGCCAGTATGTTACCTGTTACTGATAAATTTTATTCACCTGGCAATACGTTTTCTATCAGTCTGACACAGAGTGGGTGAGAATACATTTAAAAAAAGATAAAAATGTTAAGTTACTAGTCTACTCTCTGTTAGGGTTGCCACTCAGTTAATGACATAGCTGAGAAGTTCAAGGAGGACAATTGATAGATAAATGATGGTTATAACACAGCCAGTTCTCACTTTCTGACAGCATTTGCTTGTGCTGGAGTAATTCTGGAATGTTCTCCTGGTTCACTGCCTTGTCTGTCTGTCTGGTTTGGAGTCAATCATCAAGGCTGCTCACTAAACACCTCTTGGAAAAGCATTTTAACCATTCAGATGAACATGCCTTTGGTGTCTAAAAGCAGCTGTAGAATCCATTTGGAAGATGTCAGTTCGTTACTAAGCTGTTTTCACAGACAGCTTAGGTTACTTGTCAGCTTATGGGGCATAATTCAAACAGGTACAAACAGAACCAGTGTCAGGATAACATTGCATAGCTGTTTGCCCAATATGTGGTTCCACTCACTAAAGCCATGTCATGCTTGACAGGTTCAGAAAAAGATCGATATGATGAATGAAGATCTATTAAGTGATGGCACCAATGAGAATGAATCTGGATTTTGGGAATCTCTCAAATGGTAAAACTCCGTCAATGATAACCTGCAAGTCACTTGAAACTGTAAAACTGCTTGACAAAACCATGTCTGTGATACTCCACAGCTGTCTATAAAGAGTGCTTGAATTTAGGACTATTGTTCATAGGACTCTCTTGTTTCCAGAGATGTGGGCTCCTGCTTTGCACAGTCCCCTTCCTTCCCCCCACTGCTACTTGGGAGCCTGAAAACATTGTTCCTTCCCAGGAGGTGCCCCTCAGCCAGCGCTCTCTGAACCAAAAGGTGTTCATCTCTGAGGTCTGGGCCTTCCCTGTCTGTGTGCACAGCACTGTGTTCTGGGGAGATGACAATAAACCCCACAGACCAACTGCATTAAACTAACACTGTAGCCATTTTCTATATTTGCAGCCTTCCCTTGCTATTTTGTCCTTCATATAACAATATTTGTCCTTTCAGGGGATTCACAGGAGGACAAAAGAATGAAGATGTGAAACAGGATAAAGATGATGTAATAAATATATTTTCTGTGGCTTCAGGACATCTATATGAGAGATTCCTACGGTCAGTGCACGATTTATAAATCAGGGATGTCAAGTGATAACGTGCCCTGCTTTGCACAAGGAAAATTGGTAGCATTTGCAAGAATATAAAAAAGCTTTTTCAGCAGTTCAGAAGTCTACTAGGTATTGCATCTACTGTATCATAGAAACTTTTGTCTGCACATTATTCAAAATAATCTAGTTCAAAATAGAATTAGTTTAATATTTGGTATGTTGCTGTGCTAAATTTTCTCATACAATATAACCAAAGTATTGTTGAGAAGTTACAGAATAAGTCATAGTTGCTTTGCAGAAAGAATCTGAACTTCTGTTCTCAAAGGACTGTGAAAGGCAACAGGTCATATATTCCTCTAACTGGTTAAAATATACAGATGTGGGGGAGTAGTAATTTCGTAGATAAAATTAAGCAATTGACAGTAGGTTGAAGCAACCCACTTTTTCTTCATGTGTGGAGATCAGTTACCTGACACATGACTGCAAATAGCTTAATCAAGTAAACCAGCAATTTTAATTGTTACACAGCTCATCTCTAGTAGGTGGTGGTTGTTTCTGTAATTGCTTTTTTTTTTTTCTTTTGATAGCATAATGATGTTGTCTGTGCTGAAACACACCAAGACTCCTTTAAAGTTTTGGTTTCTGAAGAACTACCTATCACCTACATTCAAGGTTTGTTAGTAATTGGAAATTAGCCCCAGGCTGCTTCTCCCTTCCCAATGGCTGTGCTGGACCAGCATGCCTTGGAATGAGAATGTCAACTGATGTGACACTGGGCCAGGTTGTTCCAGTAAAAAAACTTGTCTCAGTTCTTTTGTCTCATTTTATTACTCTCACTTACACTGTTTTTTACTCCCCTAAATAATTCTTCCATCTGTGAAATTTTATGATTTGACTAAAGTGTTCTTTTAAACTTGTCTGTGGATCACTATAAAATGGCTCATAAGGGATTGCGTGGGGAAAAATACCAAAATATTTAGTTATCTTATGATAGTTGGCTTTACAATTTGTACTGATTGTTCAGTTTGGGGCTCTGTCTTTGTGTGAAGTAACAATGAAACTAATTTTCTTTGTGCTGTTTCATTTTCCAGTGTTCTATGCCTTAGACTGAAGTGTATCTCTTGTCATGTGCTTTTATTTTTCCTGCAGAGGAACAAAGAACTAAGATAAGCTGCTTTTTTCCCCTCCCTCTGCAGGAGTTCATCCCATACATGGCCAAGAAGTATAACTTCCAGTATGAGCTTGTCCAGTATAAATGGCCACGCTGGCTCCACCAACAAACAGAGAAACAGCGAATCATCTGGGGTTACAAGATCCTCTTTCTGGATGTGCTCTTCCCATTAGCTGTTGATAAAATCCTGTTTGTGGATGCTGACCAGGTATCACACAGGCTGGAATTACTCGATCTTTTCCTTATTTTTTATTTTATAGTATGTTTTTGAATGCAATTTCCATATTGTTGGAAGGGATGCAAGTTTGAGCCCTTCGCAGGTATGACTGGAGGTTGAATCTGTAACTATAACATGGTTCAGTGAGGGCTAGATTTTCTACCTGCTCCCACAAAGATTGGTTTTGTTAACCTGTCATTTACTGTTGCCTGGTTCCTTGTCCCCTCACTGTGATTCCAGCTGGTTTGCCAAATAGATCCTCATTTCACCCTTCCATTTTTCGAGTTCTGTCTGTTCTCCAGCCTGCAGTTCACCTACCACAGACAGTGTTTTCCTATGTCACTAAACACCCTGCCCTCCCAGGCTCCTTCTTTTAATAAACTTGGCCATGTCTGAGTGGCTTTCAGAGGAGGGGAAGGCACATCACTTGTGCATAAGGCCATGCCCTGCTGCAGGGCTTTTTGTGTGCTCTTTCCTGAATGGGTGGAAAGTACAGGAAACAGGCACAAGTGAGGATTGCCAAAGTACTCCCTCCAAAATACACATGAAACTGAGGAGTACAGATTATCAATAAGTGAGGATAAACTACCTTAGGAGTTTTGGCATATGTACAGTGTGCTCCCACACCAGTTCAAACCATTACAACTTATGCTGAATTATCACCTAGCATAAGTTTTCAGCTACACTGTTCTTATTTCAGACAGTTTTTTCTCTGTTTGTAAGAGGTATTAAGGTATTTTTTTTGCATCAGAGTGGTATTTTTAGAGTAGTGTTAATGCCACATCTGTGTCAAAAAGACATTAAAAAGGCTTCATCCCTGAAGGGGCTGGAAATTCTGAAGAGGAAAGGATACAAAGGATCACAGTAGAGTTCATGTATAGCGAGAATTCTTGCTGCTTATTAAGCAACAGTTTTGCACTCCAGCTGTCAAACTAACCCCTATCAGATTATTTCAACTCTAAGGGCAGGGGAGACAACACATTTTGCGCTGTGTTTTTGTTCTGCCTGCACATAATGTGAAAGACTGCCACATATAATGGGTAATTCTTCCTTTAGCTGTTTGTTTAGGTTGAATTAAATCCTGACCAGCCTGTCCAAAGAACCCATGGCAGGCTTCTAGAAATAAAAATAAAATGTCCTTTCCCTTCAGATCGTGCGCACAGATCTAAAGGAACTGAGAGATTTCAATCTCGATGGTGCTCCTTATGGATATACTCCCTTCTGTGACAGCCGAAGAGAAATGGATGGCTACAGGTTCTGGAAATCAGGATACTGGGCAAGTCATTTAGCTGGAAGAAAATACCACATCAGGTACTGAAGGATTTTTTTTTTTTCCAAAATAGAGGGGGAAAGTGTTTGCTGCTACTTGGACTTACAGCAAGTTAGGTGAGGTATGCAATGCTGCACGACCCACTTCTTGTTTACTGTCACCTCTTTAAGGTTCCATGGCTTATGGTCCCTTGGAAGCACTAGGGACACTGAAGTTGGTTGTT
>JAWWMP010000011.1:22199344-22240520 GCA_035047865.1 Dendrocincla tyrannina
TTCAGTTGGTTGTTTTCAGTTGGTTGTTTTCAGTTGGTTGTTTTCAGTTGGTTGTTTTCAGTTGGTTGTTTTCAGTTGGTTGTTTTCAGTTACAACTTTTACAGATGAAGAACTGAAGCATTAACTAACAGACATCTTTGTTAATAACAGATGTTGGGAGAAGGGACTGCAAAGCTAAGATAGATTTGTTGAAAATTGTTTTTTGTACATGCCATGACCTATTAGAACTGCTTTCCTGCCTTGTAGTAGATATCTAGTATACTGCTACCATGAGCTTGTTCTAGAATGTTGTGTCTCGGGGTCTGCAGTGAGGTACCCACCAGTGAAATGTCATTACTAATTGCACCATCTCCCTGTAGTGCTCTGTACGTTGTGGATCTGAAGAAGTTCAGAAAGATAGCAGCTGGAGATCGACTCCGAGGACAATATCAGGGTCTCAGTCAGGATCCCAACAGTCTGTCCAACCTTGATCAGGTGTGTTTTACTGTGTTTGTTTTGGCTTACTGGGGTGTGGTGGCAGGTCAGCACCTCTCCTTTCTTGGCCAAACTTCCATCACAGCCAGATGCCAGTGGTAGTTGTGTTACACCCTGCCTTCAAATGAGGCAGGTATTGATAGCATCAAATATAAATGGTGGGAGGAAACAACACCTTCCCCTTCAATGTCTTAAGACAATGAAATTTTCCAGTATACAGAAAAATACCTAGCACAACTGGGTACTTGTTTCTGGAGCTGCCCAGCTCTGACTGCTTTATTGTGCACTGATTAATAACCTGGAAATAAGACCTTTACCGTGCTGGATGAAAGAAAATAGCACAGTGGTTTAATCAGCCAAGTCTAGTCTTCCAAACTGGTCCAGTTCAGGTTTGATACTACTTTAATACTGTTTGCTAAATAAGTAAATTTCAACAAAGTAAGATTAACAGTTGAAGTGCACAGGCTTTTTCCAAAAGACTTTGTTTGGAGTGGGATAAAAGCTGGATTCATCACTTTTATATTTGCACTGGGGAAAAAACCCCGAACCTCTTTACACAAGTTAACCTTCTCAGTACTGTCTGCTTGGGAGGGGGATTGCTCCTCCTACCCTGTACCCTGTGGCAATGGCTCCTAACTCTTGTTCTGCACAACAGGATTTGCCAAACAACATGATCCACCAGGTGCCAATTAAGTCCCTCCCACAGGAATGGCTGTGGTGTGAAACATGGTGTGATGATTCCTCCAAGAAGAGAGCAAAAACCATTGATCTGGTGAGTGCAGGATGGCTCCCTCACTTTTACATCACAATAAAATACAGTGACCAGTTTTAGAGGCATTTCCCTACCTCAGCCTGTATTGGGACTTAAATGTTTTCAGCACTTTTCAGCACTCAAGACTTTTCCTTTAGCTTCTGTATTTCTCTTACCTGGAGCAGTGAGGTTATCATGAATTTTGCACTGTTCCCTAGCTAAAGTACAGACACATGTTGTTCACCACCACCAGATTAATCCCAGCAGAGGAAGACACATCTTTGTTCAGTGCAGGAACATTTTGTACACCTGAAGTGTCTGAAGAGCCTGCATGTTCTGTTTGCAGTGTAACAACCCAATGACCAAAGAGCCCAAGCTGCAAGCAGCCATGCGAATAGTGCCAGAGTGGCAGGACTATGATCAAGAAATCAAACTGCTCCAAAGTCTTCTCCAGAAGGAAAAAGAAATGGGAACACCAGCTGAGATGCCAGGACAACACACACATGGTAATCTTTGTTTCCCTGCTTCTTTGACTTTCTCCCTGCCTGTTGGACTGGTGTTAAATTGTGTCCTCCCTGGCCTGTACCATGCTCAGGCTTGGATTTGGACCTGATAAATAATCAGGTGGTGTGATGGGCCAGAAGGGCGTTGCTGAGTAAGGCTGGTGTAACTTAACCTGATTCTCAAAGTCAGAGAACAGACCTGTTCAGTTCTACTACAGACCCTCCCTGTTCTTTCAGTTTTATGAGCTTGGCCTTATCTGAACCCTTAAAGCAGCACTGCTCTGCATCGTGGGTGTGAATTGTTCTTTGGGCACTGATACCCTGCAAAGCACAAGTCTTGGGGGTTTATACTGGTTTTCAAACCAATCTGCCAATTGAGGCAGCTGAAACTGAATGCTCACTTTTCTCTCTTTTACAGATCCAGCAGCACATGTGGAATTATGATCCATGCAGACAAATTCAAGTGAGACTGTTTCACGGACAATTTTTATATTGAAGGCTAGTTTTTTCCAGTATGTCTGCAAAACTGCTGAGTAATTGAATGGGATGATGTATGCATTTTTGTTACTTTCCTTTGGGGTAATCTCTGCATATGAAATAGGACCTGGATTGCTGGAATTAGCATTACTATTTTTTTGCTCCTATGGGGGAGATGAAAGAGCCCATGATGGAATTTAGCATTTCAGAAACAAAACTTCAGAATCCACTGGAGAAACCACAGCCCGTTCCTTCAGCTGCCTTCACCACTGATGAAGATCAGGTTAGTCTCAGACCTAACTTGAGAGTCTGGGAATCACAGACATACATCGTAACCTCATCTGATGGAGATAATTTGTCCAGGTAACATTATAAGGCTCAGAATTATGCTTTGAATTTGGGACACTGTTTCATCTGCAGGTTTTCAAATGGTTGGAGATACTTGTCAGATTTGTTGAGTCTGCCCTGGATTTTGTAGCAAATCCAGCATTATTTTGATTTTTCTATTTCCTGTCTTCATTTATCACCCAACTTTTGATGGTTTGGCTTAGTGTAAAGCTACAATCTCTTTAAATGCCCATCCAAATACAAAAGAACATGGAGCTCAGCCCAGCCTATCTGACTTGAATCAAAGTACCATCCCTTCCTTCCTGCTCAAAGTTTAAACCAGCCTGCAAAACTGGTAGAGCTTCACTCTGGCCGTGGTTCACTGATTCATGAATAGTGTTTGTTTATGAGAAATCTGTGGAAACTTGGAAATTCATTGTCATGTAAATTTCATTAGCTTTATTTTTCTTCCAACAGAGGTGTTGTCACATCAATAAAAACTTTGGAGTTCTTGGATCTTAAGCTTTAGTTCCCACTCAGTCCTTTGATCATCCTTTTTGCTTGCACACGTTACAGTCCTGATTTGATTTTGGGGTTTCTGGATATTTCACTTTTGTTTTCATTCTGTGCACAGACAAGAAAATACCTTATTGCAGGGATTAATTATCCTGGGCTATCGTTCATATTCATGTCTTCATTTTTAAAGATGATGCTGCCACATTCTGTGTTACAAATAAATGAAAAAAAGCACCTCAAACCCCATTTCCTTCATTCTGTAGGATTATTGTCTGCTCCCTCTAACACCAAAGAGCTGAAGAGTTGAAACATAAGATCTAAAAGTAGTATTTCTGGTACAGAATACATAGCTCCCTGTGCAGAAATCCAAATTGGGATTGCTTTTGTGCCTCCCATGTTTTTATATAGGCTGGAGATCAAATCAAGACCTTACAGAGTTACCAGCTCAGGTATTTCCCACTTTGTGGGGTTTTAAATTCCGATGGTCAGCCTGGTACTCTGGGAATTACAGGGGATGTGCATTATGCTTCCCATCCAAACTGTTCCAGTTAAGGATAAGCAGATTCACAGTAGAAGGACTTTTTTTTTTTTATGGTAACCCACAATAATGTGCTTGCCAACAAATTAATTACCTACTGTGTCAATTAGCTTCTTTTAAACAGCTGATAGAGCACAGATGAGATTGTCTTTTCTGTGTTCAGCTACAACCCACTTCAGCCTTGCTGGAGCACATGGAAGAACACAGGATGAGGTGGGCAGGAGCTGGGCACCACCCTTCCATGCAGGGATGGATAAGGAAAGAATCTTCCCCAGCCCTCAGAGCAAGAGAAGCTTTCTGTGAAACCAAGGCCCTCTCCTATCTAGAGCCATATTTGTGCTTATTTTTTCCCCCAAATTTTATGAGAATAAAGCAATGTCTTAAATTCAGCACAACATCTGCAACGCCTTGTTTGGTGTTGAATAAGGAGAAAATATCTTTAAATTAATTAATGTCAGTTACAGTATTAATTTTTTTTAATAATGCTCCTCCATTCTGATAGTTTATGTATGCCCTTGAACACCCACTCTCCATCCTTTTCTTAAAAATTACAAGATCTAGCAAGCTTGTTCCCTCTGGTTAATAGAGGCCATGCTTTTCTATTCAGTTGTTAAGAAATAAAAGCCATCCAACTCACAACTGATACAGAAAGAAACCAGAAGTGTACAGTGAGATCCTATGCCTTTGCAGTGCTCGTAAGAGTTCTGTACCTGTTCTCAAGTACGATAGAAAGTGCACGTGGTACTGATGATTCTGAATGTGAACTACTCCTGTTTTTCCTGGGGTGCCACTATTTATTTGCACCCAAGAATAACAGTAGTAAAGGGAATAATCACTTATTTTGGATCTGTGTATATGATTGCTCTTAGTGCTTAACTGGGCCTTAAAACAAAAATATTTTGACAGCTCCATCTAGAAAGCATCTTAGAGTGAGATGCTTACTGAAACAGAGCTGCTTCTGATCATGTAACTGATGGCCTGGTCCTCTAACTAGTAAGACTGATGATGATGAAAAATAGAAAATGTGGATTACAGAGGTCACACTTTGGATTCCTCAGACTAGAAAGTCCACTTTTGCAGCAAAGCAATGATACTGTTCCCAATCTCTGGCTACAAGCAGTTTGTCCTCTGGGTGGGGAGTTCACAGTGAGAAATGCCCTGTACTTTATTTTGAAAGGAAGGTTTCACTGCCTTATTAGAAAACAAATAGCAGAGAAATAAGTCTCTTTTCCATTTAGCTCTTGGGGGAACATTTGTAAAGCAAATGAAAGGGACATGTGCAAAGCAGCAAATATCCAGTCACAGTCTTAGGAAGCAAAACGGTTTTTTTTAAAACACAAATTATTTTATGCAACTCTTTGTTCAAGAATATTCCATGACTCTGTGTGGCACTGGTATTGGTGACCCAAGGTATTGGGAGTTCCTCTTGACTGAGTGTTACCTAAGATGACTGAGTTTCCCCGAACAGTGGCAACAAGACCTGATGTAATTAAAGCCTCTGCTGTTCTTTACCTATGTCTGTCCTGTTGATTGTTTTGGGGCTGACAACTGAGGTTTTAATGGTGTTGCTTAGAGTGTTTTTCACTTCCTGTATTCAAGTGTTGGGATGTTGAAAAGCTAAAAGGGAAAGGGAGGAATTCCTCCTGCCTGCTGGTCTCGATATTGGAGTAACCCCTAAACTGAAGGACTTCTGTTAAAAAAACAATAAAAATATTTTATATAAATCTACCTTTTAGGTTTTTTTTTTTTTCAACTCTACCTCCTACTTCAAAAAGATGTGTCTGTGTCAGTTTCTTCATTTGATTGGGTTTTACACTGATACCATAGTAAGCATTTGGGAAAGTGGTTCTCCAATAATACTTCCAAGTACAGAACTGTCTGGGTCTCTTTTGGAGCTGGAATGAATTCCAAACTCCTATAGGACTCTGAAGCCTCTTAACCAGAGCATGTTTATTAATCAAAGAGATACAAAGTAGACAGCTTGACACAGAAAGCCCAGCTGAATGACATAGAAATACATATTTGCTTTCCTACAATTGGCTGTTTGAACTTGCTCAGGTTTGGAAAATGAGAACAAATCCTAGAAGACAAGGGAAAAGGAAGCAGCCAGAAAGAATAAATACCTGTTATGTGCCTATGGCCTCCTCAACCACTAAGGAATTTTGCATTCCCCCACTTTTGCTTTTCAAAGTACAGATTCAAGCATGTGACTGTACATTATGCCCTCTTCTGGGTCTCTCAGATATTAAACTCAAAATACACATGTAAGGCTCAAACGGGGCATGTCCCAGTCAAAGTGATACACTCATCACAAGTTAAGCAGGCACAGAAAACATGGCAAAAGCCCCAAACATCAGGACATGCTCTTGCTTCCAAGGCAAGACAGATCAACCTTCCAGGAAAAGCAAGCGGCCAGGCTTGCTCAAGGAACACACAACTCAGCAAGTGAGCTTAACAAATACCATCAGGTTTTGTGCACACAGGAATCAAAACTCACTGGCTTGAATAGCTAAAATATCAGAAGAAATTACTGGCTGGTTACAGCAGTGAGCTCCTTTCAGCCTCCCACACTTATGGATTTACCAAAAGCAGCAGTTTCAGGTGCCTTCCTTTGGAGCCCAGCCCCACACTGGGAACTCCTCTTAAGGGTTCCTGAGAGAGACAATTCCAACTTGAGGTGCTGAGCAAAGCGACCACCGCCACCGAGTGCTGGCTCACCTGCCCAAGTCCCTGCAGTGCTTGTATCCCACCTCACTGCCTGCTTTGCACATTCATATCAATAAAAGGAGCCTCCAAGCTCTTCCCCCAGTCCCAGCTGCATCTTTGCTCTGCCCCCACACTCCCTTACCTGTTCAGGTGCACTGCTCCCCTCTCCTGCGCTGCCTCCTGGCACAAGGCTCATCCCTCCGTACCTTCTTTGAGCAATCACCCATCTCCAAGCACACCCAGAGGCTTCCTCCAGCTCCTGTGAGTGCCCTCAACATCCCTGTTTGGGAGGCTCTCCGAGGAACGACAGCTTCCCTGCAGAAGCTCCCGACTGAAGGTGCCCCCAGATAAACCACCTAAAAGCAGCCAGCCCCTCATTGCCCTCAATGGCCACACCTGGGGCTGTGCCATCCCCTCGTTACCCTCCCTGGCCACACCTGGGGCTGCCCTGCGTGGGAGGGGAGGGGGATGGAGATGCCCTAGAGGGGGTAGAGCCAGGCCCTCCTTTTGGGGGATGGCTGCAGTGCCCCCTGTTCATTAACGTGTGTAGCAG
The DNA here is from genome assembly GCA_035047865.1 of Dendrocincla tyrannina. Taxonomy (NCBI): domain Eukaryota; kingdom Metazoa; phylum Chordata; class Aves; order Passeriformes; family Dendrocolaptidae; genus Dendrocincla; species Dendrocincla tyrannina. The sequence goes on from JAWWMP010000011.1 coordinate 22,206,190, forward strand.
CAGGGATTGAAGTGCCAGCCAAGATCTCAGATTAGCTTAGGGATGGGGACTTAGGGGTTAGGGCTTAGGAGCAGGGGCTTAGGGGTGGGTTAGGGTTATGGGACAACAATACAACAACACGTGGGTTTCCTGAAGATATCTGAAAAAAAATTCAAGTCCTGTGCAGCAAAGTGCCTCAGCTCTCCCTGGCCTCAGAAAACACACACGACCCTCTCTCCAGCTGCACCAGAGCAACATTCTACAAACTCCTTCTCAGCATTGTTGTGGGTAATTCCCTGACCTGGAAAGGAGATGACTCATTGCAGTTCTGACCAGATCAGAGCACTTTCCTTCTCACTGGCACACTTCTAAAAGGGAAGCATGAGAGATTTCTCAGCTATCTTTTCCTTTTAAAATTTACTTACTAACGTCCCAGATGGGCAAAATGCTTTGAGGGCTGAACACAAGCCTCTCTGTTTTCAAGTCTGGCAACAACCAGCAGACACTGATATTTCCTTGGGGCTCCCAGGAAGAAGCCCTAAGTTACTTTTGTGAGCTCCAGCAGGAACAGCCTCACATGAAGCCACTGGAAATGCTCTCAAACATATTCCACATTATGGCTTACCTGATCTACAGAGCAGGCAGTGAACCATAATTACATATGTCACAAAACACTAAGTGCATGAGCACCTGCTCATTGCTGTGTATGGAAGGAGTAGTCCCTACTCAACTGCCACCTTTGAGAGCAGGCACTGCCTAATCCTTACTTAAACCCTAGTTCCCTTCCTTCCCACAGGATGCGGGCTCGCTCTACCTTTCAGAAAACTCACTTATTTCACTGACTTCTGTATGGACTTGGTCCAGGAGAGTCCATCTGGACTGGAAATTCCTTCTGGACTGCATGCTGTGTCAAGTCTCGTACAGTAGGACATGGGATAATTAAAAGGAGCAGATAATTTTGACTGAAAGGCAATGAAACCTGAGCCTTGAAAGGAGCAGGGAAGGATTCATTTGTAAGAAGCTCTGCTATGATAAGAAACTCACAATAAGCAGGTAACCTGCAAAAGGATAACATGCTGTTGAATGCATTGCTTACTGTGCCAGGCATGCTGAGAGCTGCATTGGCTTTGTGGCCCTCACAGCGAATGTATGTGTAACAGAACAGATCCACGTCCAATCAATCACTTCTTCATTTGCAATTCAAAAGCAACCAGGTCTGGCACCCCACACCTTCTAGCAGCAGCCACAGGCAAACATGACTACTGAAAACAGTCCACTCATACACATGGACTTTAACTCTTGAACAAAAGCATGGAAGCAGTCTATTTTTCTGCAGTTTCACCATGAAAACTCTTGCTGTGGGGGCCATCGTGACTTCCCAGTTTGATCACTAGAGCCTGCCCTCCCCAGGCTCTCCCTCCTATCCATGTCCCCAGGGACGGCTGCTGCCCACAGCTTCCTCAGGCTCACACCACACTGCTTCTTTTTCCTTCCCTCTTCTCAACTCTTTCTCCTGTATTCATGAAATTCAAACTTGTTGCTTCCCTCAAACTATCCCCTGGCACATCACGCCATCTGCCCAGCTGACAGCATGCACCTTCCTTAAGTCACCCAGGCCTCCTCCTGACTTGCAAAAAGTGGTTCAGTCAGGCTCTAATATCCTCTATCCAGAGTGGCAATCAGAACTCATCATTTTCTGTGTATAATTGCCTCTGAAACTCCAAGATGTAGTTTCAAATCTTCACTTGTGTGAAATAAAGTATAACCTTGGAAAGCTTTTACTCAAAGGAACTAATATTTTGTACACTTATAAAAACCTCTCTTTGTAACAAAGAAAGTTTAGAGGGAGGAGAAAGAACAGTCCATCAGGAGATGAAAGTAAATCTGACAAGAGACAGCAGTTCTAGGATCAAAGACAGAACTTCATTGTATTAGGAAAAATGACTAATTAACTCATGATTCATGCACCCTAATGGAGTTTGAGAGTTTGGTCTGCCCCATCAGTGTCATCGAATCATTGTCCCCACAAAATTATGGCTCACTGCCTGCTCTGTAGATTAGGAAAGCATAATAGAATACTTGGGTATTTAAACAGGGTGACAATAATTTTAAACAGCAATTCTGTATCTTTTACATGCCCCAATAGGCCATTTTCAAAAATGCTTTGAGGAAAACCTTTTGAAGTTAGTAACATTCACTTTGGGGGGGAAATAAATGTAGATCTGATAAGATCCAGCTCTGATTTATTCTTAACGAGGCAAGTTTGCAGGTCCTCACAGCATCAACAGTGAGAAACTCTTGTCTTACCTTACTGTTAAAAATCACCCATTGTGGCAGAGCCCGGGAGTGAGGCAAAACTCCTTTTCCCTTCTCCTCATCTACAGCGTTCTGAGGCGGGGGCTCATTGTGTTCAGTGTTTTTATAGCACAGCAAGGGCATACCTGATCAACAAGGATACAAATGCCACCGCGCTTCAAAATAACATGACCCCTGAAAACCTGCAGCATTTATTAGTATCAAACCCCAAGACAAGACAGGTATTTTTGTTGTTCCAGGCTCTTTGTTTGTTTTTGTTTAGGCCAGAAGCTCTGTAGAGGAAACAACCGAGATCTTAAACAGATGAGAAAGGCACACTGACCTCCTAGGTCAGTGTTTTAAGCAACTTTCCATGGAATTCTCTATTACCATACAGCACCACTTAACAATATGAAGGACCCTAAGAAATACGATAGGTGGAGTAATTTGGCATATGCTCAACATTTAAATTGAAGCTCCCTGATATGGCTGCAGCAATCAAGACGCCAAGGAGACCAAAACAGAGTAAAGGAGAGAAGAGGCTGGCAATTAATCAAGACCACCTTTCCATTTATTTTGTCATGGAGCATCATCTCTGTCAGCAGACTGTGCATCAGCCTGCTTCAGCGTATTGCCAATCAACTGTAGCTGACACTGTCCCTGTGCTGTTTACAAACAGTATTGCAGAGTGTCTTGGTTAAAGGACAATATGTTCAGGAGGTAGGACCTCTAATGAGGTAAAACCCCCCTTCTCTTCTGCCTATTTCCCTTCCCAGAAAACATTGACCAATTTTTTTAAGTTATGAGGAGTGTGAATGAAGGAGGGGAAAAAAGATGACAATTTCACCAACCCGCCCCCCCAAAAAAAAACCCCCACAAAATAGAACAAACAGAAGAAAACAATAATAGAACAAATGTCACCTAGCCACTCCTCTCCCCTTTGGTTAAAATGAGAAGAACCTGGAAGAATATTTTGTTCAAAGAAAAGAAGTCCCAATGCCCCCAGGACAGCAGCGCTGATCCTGCCGGAAACCCTGTGATGTGACAGTGATGGAACAGGAGAATGCCAGGGCTGGGCACCTGCGTGACAAGGGACATTCTGGGGTTCCTGCAGCAGTGGCTGGCTGGCAGTGGTGCCCGCTGAGACAGCAGTGCAGATCCCAGTGGAGACCATGAGATGTGACAGCGATGGAACCAGAGTGGCACTGGGAACTCCTCAGTGCCTGGTGCAGGAGCCAAAGCAACGGGAACTCCTGCCCGGCAGGAAGACTGTGGCAAAGGGAAATGGCAGAGACAGGAACAGCTCAGAGTGCCCAGTGCAGGAGCCACGGTGGGAAGTGCTGGCAGTGGTCCTGTTTCAGTACCCACTCCCGGAAAAACAGAGAGAGAACAAGTTCCAGAAATGCCTGGGGGGGTCTTCTCCTCTCCTCCCTAAGTTCTTGTGGGGTTTCGCTCCAGGGATCCCCTTCCCCAACCTTCCCCTGGTGCAGCCCAGAGAAGTGGAGGGTGGTCTCTCATGCTTCCAAATCTGCATGATGAAATGAAAAAAATTCAACAACAAACAAATCTTCCTCATTTAACTAAACTGTAACAAAGAGTATCTGGAGAACAGCAACTATGGGCACCTCTTGGCTTCTGCTCTTCTCCACTATTTCACACTGAACCCTGCATTGGGTTACCTTCATATAATGCAGGATTCATGTGTGAGAAATGGTCCTTTATAGCAGGATGTGCTGCCTTTCTGTCACCTCCCATCTTGTACCAAGTGAAGCAAGTGACACTTAACAAAGAACCGACTCTTACCCCAGCCTCTGCCTCCAGAAGGTGGTAGATATCTTTTGGAGGTGGTTCAGAGCATGGAAGAACCTATGCACTCCTCTTTAAGGGCATGAAGGAAAGGAAGGTCACAGTCTCTCTACGGTTACTGAAGTTCCAGCATAACAGCCCCTGGGTTTCAGTGATGGTGTTTTTCTTGCCAGCACAATAGAGCACAAGAGCTTTGGATTCCATCCTACCCTCGAAAAGCCTGACACTGTTTGGCAACCACCAGCTTGTCTGCCTTCATCCTGTTATGCTCATCCTCTGCAGCTCTTGCCCTCCAGCTTTCCAAACATTTCAGCATCATTTCAGCCACAGAAACTTGTGCTTTAAATACTGAAGGTAATATATGACTGAATCTATGGAAGAGCAGAAAGCATTTGGCACCTTGCAGGCAAAGGTCTTCCCATAAGGTATCTGTGCTTAAAAAAACCCAAACAGAACATCAGTATGAGAAGGGCTGAGGGAGAAACACCACGGACTAGACAAAAGATTTTGGAGAGGGAGAAACACACCTAAGCACTTTTAACACAATAAAAAAGGCAGCTGGCTACCTAAGAGGTGAATGATAGAGGCAAGGGCTGCTGTAAAGAACATACCACTTCCCATCTACCACCTTCCCTTCCCACCTGCCCATCCAAGAAGATGACTGCCTCACAAACTCTCATTTCCAGTTCCTTTGAGTTTTGGCTAATCCAGACCTGCAGGCCACCTTTACGAAGAACAGGGAAGAAAGATGAAACAATTTGTTTTCACAAAGAAGCCACAGAGGGTGGGGGAAAAATAACCCACAACCCAAAGTATGACAGCTAATGAGATTCCCAGACACAGAGAAAACAAACAAACCAAAGAAATATGCTGATGCAGTTTGCAATTCTAGGCCTGCCACAGATGTTACAGGCACTATGAATTGTAAGTGCTTCTATTTAATAAAGTTCTTTTCTCTTGTCAAGAAGACTAAAATATACACAAAAGAGTGGGCCTAGAGCAGAAAGCCCCTAACAAGCAACTGCCAACAAATGGCACATCACTTAACGAGGAGACAGTAAAGCCTGTTTGCATGGCATGCAAGCAGAAAGCTTTATTAGATGGTGTAATTGTTCCTCCCAACACTGCCCCTGCAGATGCATGGTTTGATTTTCTTGTGAAAGTCCTTAAATGTGCATATAAGAAGCTCAGACAACATGAACACATCTGTAGAGCTTTGCTGGCAGGTCAACAGCCATCCCTGCTGGAGGACATTGTAGTACCACACACAGCCCAGGCCACAAAGCTCAGCTTGGCCAGAGTTTTAGCCCACTGAGGCGTGTCCCTGTCTCTGTGTGCTGCCCTGGCAGAGTTGATCCTGGGTTTGTTCCTCACTGGAGGAGGCAGCCATGCCAGTGCCTTTCAGGGCCCGTGGTATGGCACACAGACCTAGCCAGAACAGAGGCAGATGGATGGTAAAAACAACCTCTAAATTATTAAGCCACTGCAAAGAAGAAACAAAAAAGCCTGACTATATGCTCAGATGAAACATTGGTTCCAAAAGGTTATGGATGCCTCTCTGTAAGGGTAACGCAGACCAGGCCATGCCCATCAAGACCAGGGCTTCAGCCAGCACTCTGGCCCCCTATTTTACATACTTTCCTGTGACAATCTTTCCAAGTGGAGGAGCAAAATCATTGGCCTCACAGCAGTATTCAGAAATAAATGCACGGAAAACTATGCAGAACAGTTGTGATAAAGGCTCCAGTGATAACATCAGGTAGGATCCTATCAAGAGTTTCTCCTCAAACAGGACCACTGTCTCTATTTTCACCCCCAAACCAACAAAATGTTGGTTATTTTAGCTGTTTCAGAAGGCCAGACTGCCCTCAAAACAGAAGACCACATACTGTTTAATTCTTTGCAGTCACGTCACACTTGAGCAAAATCTAACAACAAGCAGATCTCAGTCCAGAAGGCTGTGCATCTCTCCCAGCAACACAGCGTTCCCAGACCCAGGTTGTCCAGCCTGGCTGTTAACTAGCTCCAGTAGCAGCATGGCTTTAGTATTTCCAGGAACACAAAAGGTTTGATCGTGCATTAACTTGGTAAAATGTAAAAGCTTTCACTAAGTTGGGGCTAGTTTGCATCAGTTTATAAATTCTCACTTATCATCAAAACATTTGATACTAAGGAAGGAAAAGAACATATGATCAGTGGAAATAAATACTGATGGGGGCTGTTGTAATATGTAAAACATCGGAGCATTCACCAATTTGGCTGTGAGCTCTTGTTCAGGAAAAATGTCTGGCAATAATTATCTGATCCCAAAGTAAGGGCTCTACAGGGAAGTTATTTATGGTCTCATAAAGGCCGTATGATTTATCCATGTTGTCATTGCCTATGCCAGAAAACTGATGCCTGACTACCACATATTCATTTCATGATCAGGTATCCAGGCTGAATTAACTACATTAGGCTGCATGGAATTTCTTTACCATTTACAGCACAACTGAGTCCAACATTTGGTTTAAATCAATAAAAAGCTTTTAAATGGAATCCAGTAAGAACTAGAATATGTTAAAGCCACATGAATGAAATGTTTATTATTTATCACTATTACTCATTTGTTGCACAAACATCTGGATTCCATAACCATTATTAGTGGGGAGAGCAAAATAAATATATAAATAACATTTAGTTCATTAAACATTTGCAAAGTGCTGCTACCCCTCATCTATTCCCAGCTCATGGAGGACAGGTATTCTACTTTTCCCTTGGGTTGTTGGCTGGATATTGATTAAAAAGCATCTCGGTTCTGTAGCTCCCTGTGCAAAGGTCACAAGATCCCTGCCTGAGATATTGCATACTCTCCATCCTGGGGACAGACCTTCTGCAGAGCAAGACTATGGAGCGGCCAAGAGTAAGGCAGGGACGTGAAAGCACTCGGAAGTAGAAAAGCTTTTGGGAAGAGCATCACCAGAGAGAGAGAGAGAAATGAGTAAATTTACATTGGACAAAGAATTTCTAAGCCCTAAGAAACAGTACCACACACCAAAGTTCCTGAATATGCTATAGCATAGTGTGATTAATAAATAGATACTGAATATCTTACTCATTTTAGGCGTATAGATTGCAAAATATGAAGGCATGATTTCTTTTCCAAGCCACTTACTTCCCAGGTCAATTAAAGCACACAAGGCCTTACTAGAGAAGCCTTCCTCACCTGAATCTCTGATTGCCTTAAGAGATATTTAAGATATATTGCAGTGGTCTATTAAATGCTGCTCAATTCAAGAATATTTCATGACTTTTAATTTGAAGTTTATGAAATAACAACTATAGTAAAACTCAAACTGCCTTACTGTTAAGCCCATAATATATACTTTCTTGAGTTTATGTATGAACATGTCTTAGTTTTGCCCTGAGCAGAGAGGGTCTAAGCTGATGTGCTCAACTCAATCACGAACATTTCCAGCTGCAGAAAGCCCAGAATTTTACCTTTTCTGCATATGGATTTATCTACATCCCTACTCTAAGTGCCACTGAAGTGCTGCATCATGAAGTGTTACGAACTGCAAGGCATGGGACTCTCCTAAAATCTGCCCACTTTTACAAAATCCAGAATAACTCATTGGTGTCATCATTCTGGCTGGGAGGTCTATAGCAGACTCCCACGATGACATCAGCATTATTTGTTTGCCCCTTGATTCTTACCCAGAGGGTCCCAACTGTGCCATTGCCAGCTGTGGGTTCCAGGCATTCTAACCCTTCTGTTACATACAGTGCCACCCCTGCTCCTCTTCTTCCCTGCTGCCCCCCATGAAGAGCCTGCAACCATCCAACAGGGCACTCCAGTCACAGGACTCATCCCACCGGGTTTCACTTTGTCAGTGATGTCAGACCTCTGGGACTGGGCCAAAGCTAAGAGCTCCTCTTGTTTATAATCAGTCAATGTAGAAAACCTTTGGCATTTCTGTGTTAAAGAAGTCTTGCTCTGCTTTTCCTCCTCCAGTAAACAGTGGCAAGAAAGAGGTTATTAAAGAGTTAAAGTAACCCTGTGTGGGTTAGGAAGCCAGAGAAACAAAACACAGCCTCTGACAAGCTCAGTGTCACCTCCTCTAACAGGGTACAGTCAGGATCAGCTTTTTCATTCAGGAAAAGCAGGCTGTTACCTGGGCCAGCAGAACAGCCAGGGGCTGCTTAATGTTAGGGGAACAGCAGGATGTAAAGAGGGCACTTCCCAATTAACCTGAGGCAGCACATTGCCCAGAGGCAGCACTGGATAGTGTAAAATGACCAGATAGAATAGAAACAGCAACATCCTGGACTCAAGCATGAAGAAACTGAATAATCATCAGTGTGACCAAGAAAAAAACACCCCAAACTCTGGAGATCATCCCCTCAGTAACTCATTCCTCTGCTTGTTTTAACCCTCCTCCAAGAATCCTTTCTGCTCTTTTCCCCTTTTGCAATAGCAGAACCCTTACTTCCACCTATTTGCTAGCTATCCTTCCTTCTCTCCTTTTCCCAGAGGCTTCCATTGAGAGGAAGAAACATATTAAAGATGGTGCAGAAAGACCACATGCAAATGAAAAGCAATTTGCCAGCACACACTTCTTGTACCAGGCTTTTGAGAAGGCAAAGGAGGAGACAAAGAGCAGTTTCAAGCAAGCACAGCACAGGACAGGACCCACCTCAGCAGGACAGGCTGTGTCAGTACCTGTGTTGCTGCACTGCCTGGAGGAAGGGAATGAAGCCAGAAGGTTCCTCTGGCAGCTCAGCCAAGGGACGGTCACAGTCATGGCAAGAGGCAGCACTGGAGAGCAGGACAGGAGAGCTCCTGGGCAGAGGGACCAGCACAGCTGGGAGGGACCGACTGCAGGGCTGTGCCTGCCCCTGGCCACAGGACAACGGGTGGGCCTCCTTAAGATCACAGGTGAAGCCCTTCAGGATCACAGGTGTTCCCCTCCCACTCACCTGAGCTCTCCTCCAGTACCTGGGCTACCCCTCTGCCGTGTCTGGTGGAAAGTGTGAGCTGTAATCATGCTTTGATAAAATCACAGTGTTGTTCCTTACTACACTTGCATAAATATCTCACCGTTCTCACTTAGGATACTGTGAAACACTTGTACCATCACTGTCTCATCCCTAACTCACTTTCATTGTACCAGCCAGGCACAAGGCTCAGTATAGTGACTGCAGAACATTTGCACACAACACACTTGCTGAAAGTAATTCTGAAACAACAACAACAAAAAGCCCCCCTGTTAATTATTCTGTAATATCTGGTATAACAACCTCCATTTATTGCCTGTAAATCTGCTCATTGCAGTGACTTTGAAAAAAACCCTAAGAGGACTGTACAGTATCAAGGGTAATTAATTTTTAAAAGATGATAGGTTTTAGGAGGTCTAAGGTTTTTTGCAATGTTGGCTCAAATGTAACAGTACGAATGAACAGACTGTAGTTTCTACTTTAATATTTCTTGTTAGGAGTCTGGTTTTGTAGCAGAAAACAAATATTCTCCATCAACTCCACTGGCAGCTTTATCTCTCTGTAATACACAGGCAAGACATATTAAACTGAAACAGCATCCAAAGGCCAATTCAAGGATAACACACACACCAGATGCTCAACTTTAGGGTTTATTTCATCTGCTAACATTCATTCTTGATCTAGACAAAAACAATTTTGATGATTTTGAATTCAATTTTTCTCGTGGAAGAAAAGAAAAAACCTTTTAACACTTTTTATAAGATGCTATAAAAAAATACATAAAGCTTTAAGTGTTACTTGTCTCAAGTTAAACAGTTGCCTTTTCTTTTTTTGTTGCTTTTAAGTTCCTGAAGTAGGGGGGAAGTGCAAACCGTACACATTCAGCTCAGTGGAGTGACTCCAGCCACAACCACCTTCAGAGAAGCTGAATCTGTTTGATTTACAGTATGCAGGGTGGAAGGCAGGTGGGGGACAGTTGTATTTTTTTACCCTCAGTCACACAACTCCTAGAAGAACAAGAAAGAAGAGAGGACGAAGAAGAAAATCCTGCCTGCATTGCCCCTTCCCTGCTCTGTGCAGATTGTGCAGCAGAAAGGAAGGAAGAGACAATGTAAGCAAAGCCTCAGACGAAAAGAAAAATAAAATCAGATACCAGGAGAGATGGAGAAAAATCCTGTGGCTATTGTGTGTTTGCCTGGCAGACTATACATAAACACAGAGGAACTTCACATTGAGAGAGGATGGGGATTTTTGTCTTGTCCTTAGGAAAAAAAAAGATTAAAAGGGGCAATAAAAATAAGTTAAATCATATTCCAATATGTACAAAACAAATCACGGTCAGTAAACCCTTTGAATATAAAATTATTAATTATAGTACAACTCTCTCAATCCAGTCTGCAGAACTGACACCCGGGGGAAAATGGGAAGGAGTTGTGGGGTTTTGAGGAGACTCATTTGCAAATCTTGCTTTATTCCAGCTTGCATGGCAAAGAACTACACAGAAAACTGCCTGCAGCCAGGATGACACAGGCTTTAACACCCATGTGCTTATCAGGGCTGCATGCACCTTGGCAGAACTCCTGTGGCTGGGGTACAACAAACAGCCATGGGGAGCTGGGATTGGGTGCACAGGCACGGGCTCTGCTGCACCCTGGTTTACCTGAGCTGCTGCTCACTGATCTGTGCTATAAAGGCTTGGCTCTGCTCCTGATGAGGCAGCGAATCCTGCATTCAATTCTGACTCTGGAACATGCTAATATTAGTGAAAACAAGAACAAAAAGAGAATGCAGTCAGCCCTGTGATTTGAATACAGCAGGTAGAGTCAGTTGCGTTCCAAGCTATAGCCCTGGGAATACAACATTTAACACAGTTCGGGTGGGGAATTCCTGTAGCATTATACCTTTTGGTGATGCTAGAAAAAAATCTATGGAATAGGAGGGATTCTGAGTAACTCTAAACACCAGTAAGGAGCTAGAAAAGCTTTTAACCCCAGGATATGAGTAGGGGCCAGGCCCTGGGCTGTAATGTTAGTCATTACCTGCTGTAGCTGTCCAGTGATCTCTATGAAGTGACTTGATGGGCTCAGAATGAAAACTTCCTAATTGCCTGTACTGCTACTGTGGTGTCCTCCTACCTTGCTCATACTCTCAGCAACTGCACTGCTCTTTCCTGCTCTAACAGGACAGTCCTGCTAGAGAGGATGCAGAAGCTTGTTGGGATCTTCCTTATGCTGCTTCCATTCCCATCCCACTTTTGTAAGTAAGGGACTATGGGGTGCAAAAACATCAACCTGAAGAGCTCCTCATTTATTCCAAAATGCTGGGCATGAAGGGAGAAATTCAGGCAAGCCAGAAATTCACTGATCATTTGCTGAAGTTGTTTTTTGGGGTTTTTGTTTTTTTTTTATCCCTGTGATAGTGTGAGCTGGTAACCTTACCAGTCAATTGTGCATTTTGTGACCCATGCAGGGTACAAGATGGCACCTGCCTGGAGAACTCTGGAGGAGGCAAACTCCTTCAAGAGATCTAGCTGGGATGAGACAAATCTGCAATAAAAAGGTTTCTTCAGCAACAATACCCAAAGTTTACACTGTTTAGGGGACTAAACCCAAGGAAGATCTTAGCACTGCAGCATGTTTTGGCCTTTCCACCTCTCAGAGCAGGGATGGAGTCTGCTGGGAAATCCCCACTCAGAGCACCATCCTCATTTGCAGATGTACAGGGTTGCAGAGCCCAAGGGCCACCGTCTTTGGCATGGTACCAGAGCACTGCCTGCCCAAACTGCTCACTCACACTAACACTGCTCGCTGCGTAAACCCTTACAAACATCTCATACAGCCCCAGCTTCTGCGAGGGCTTTCCAGGGTGTATCCCTGGAACCACTGTGGTATGGATAAACATCATGTAAAATCTGAATTCAAGGGGAACTGCCTCACCAGCTCTCTTACAGACGGGTCACAATCCTCCATTTGCCATCAGCATTCCCAGCGCTCACCTAATCTGATCTGGATCCTGATGCATTAACAGGCCCCCTGAAGAAACACTTGTAGTGAAGATGCTGTTGGTGTGTCTGTAAGTCACAGGAAAAACATTTTGGAAGAAAGGGGCAGATACTGAACATGAATGTACTATCTTGCCACTACTTCTGCCAGAGTGCTTTAAAGCTGTTGCTCTCCATTCCTTTTAAAACTACACACACATTTTTCATGTTATTGTAGCATCAAATTATCAGTCCTAAAAATAAATGATACCACTTCAAACTGTGGTACGTATAAACCACAAAAAACTACATTCACATTATGCTGAAGAAGTTCCCTTGAACCCACTAAAGGAGGGAAATAGTGCCAGGTACATCCTGCAACCCATGCTCTGGTACACAGCACTTAGAATAAATTAACACATGGCCTAAAGACATAACCAGACCAGCACAACAGCCAGGGTGTGGAATGGCTTTTGGGTAGTTCTCTTCTTTTCCATTATTTAGGATCTGTTTCAAAGTGCCCTATACTTTTCAAACTTTGGAGTATCTTTTTAGAATCTGTAAATGTTATTCCCAATGTATAGGTGGAGAAACTGAAGCATTTGCTGGGTGCAGGGTTCAAATCGAGAAACTTCTGCCTCAGTGCTAAGTGAGGTTAGCCCTCCTTTTGTGAGTTGAAGTATAACTGTTAACAAGACAGTTTTCAATACAGTTTCATTTCTTTTGCTTGTTACTGCAATACATTACAAAGAGAATGTTGGAACAAGGTCTTCTGCTGCCATGCTTCTAAGGTCAGAGGCTGCCTCTGATTTAGACAACCCTGCAGACAGATCCATTAACATCCAGCTGGTTACTCAGAGCCCGTAGCACAGAAAGAGCTCGGGCAGACACAGCCTAATCACGACACAGTCCCGATAATGCGATGTGAACATGGAATAGCTGCAGTAACCACCTGTGTGTTATGGATCCGTAATGCAGGATGCACAGTGAAAAGCCTTTGGGGAAAGCTGGAAACTGTGCATATAAAACAGTTGCTTTTTATATCTTGTGTATTGGTTTTGTGGGTAAACAGACACATTTTTAAAATAAAATATTTCTTTTTTAGTTACAGCAACACATAAAAGCACTGGGAACTAGCAGACATAGCTTCTCCCAGTCTTGGAATTAAGAGATGAGCAAATGGAGTTGTAATACCTTCTGCCCCCAAGCCAACCAACAAATACTACTTCATTTTGCTTCCCATTTTTCATCGAGAAGGAAACAGGGGCCATTTTGCAGCAGAAGCACTGACACAACCTTAAAGACATCAACTCCAGCAGCACATTCTGGTACCAGCCGAGGCCGTGAGTAACAAAGCCCTGCTGTGCCTGAAGACAGGCAACTATGTGCTTGGGCACTTTGCAGCAGCAGGATGCAGACCTGACCAAAATCCATCTCAAATCAATAGGAAAGATATCCTCTGCTTTTGGTAGACCCTGGCTCAGGGCTGTAACTGGACTGTATTTGAGCCCAAAGTGCTGTTTGGATTTTCAGTTCTCAAGTTTTTAGTAGTTTTTACTCTGCTGGAGAGGAATATCTCCAGAAGTAGTAAGGTGTATCCCCCAGGGTGTCCACAGCAGAACAAAGCAGCCCCTCTTTTGCAAAACTCACTCTGAATTTGAAACTGTTGAAAACAGTGTATAGAGGCAGAGAGAGAATTAAAATACAAACCAAGCAGCACTTCAGTGGATTTGTGTGATGGGAAAGGGACACTGTAAAAATGATACATTAAAACTGAATGCATCAGCTCTCTGCCTCTCCTCCAGTGATTTCAATGCCATATTTGATTTGCAGTTAACATGGCCTTTGAAAATCAAATCATATTCCATCTGGTTCAGAGTTTGCCCTAAACAATAGCTGCTTCAGGTCTTACAGGATGAGCAACAATGGGGTGAGACATGAACCAGGCAAAAACTACTTCATTTCCATGCTTCTAGCCAAACAGAAAAGTGCTTGCAACAGCAAAAAAAATAAGCCATACTTTAATTTGGTGAGTGGGAAGAGGAATTAGAGAAGTCATTGTTGTTCTATGACTCAAAAGTCAGTAAGCAGAACCTGGTGAGACTGTCCCCACATTGGAGGATTAAACTTACACGAGACTCTAAAAGAAAGAGTTCTGCTTTGAGAGTGGTCTGAGACTAAAAAAACATTATCCACGATTCCCCTTTCCAGTTTTACGAACACAGCTTGTTCATTTAAAGTTAGATCTGCAGAACAGGCACCCTGCCAAAAGACAATGTGCACCGTGTCATAATTAATTCAGACCCATAGTCAGAAATTCTCACAGCTCTGGAAGAGAGCTCCATCCTGTTCCCACTTAAATCAGTTCTAGTGACTTCACTGGAGGCAAGCTGATGGCCATTCTCGCTTGATAAAAGCAAGTAAAAATAACTGTAAAAATACAGATAGGGTACAACTGTATGCTTATTCTGGGTCAGTATTTCACAAAGCAACAAACAAAACAAAATCATGCCCTCTTCCTATTCCCAATAATGAGTGATCATTTGCAGGGTCTTCCCTGAACCTTGTGCAGATTTATGAGGGAGTTTTTTAATTCTTCTTCCTTTTGCTTAGTATGTAGGATAGGGTTTTCATGTGCTGTTAACACATTATACTGATGATGGCACAAGCAGCACTGGTGTAGGGTGACAGGATGGCATGTGAATGCATGTTTGAGCCTATGTGGAATTTGGTTGGCTTTTAACTTGTTTTGGGACTTGTCTGGGAAACAAATCTGGGAGCTCTGTGGATGAATTCCCTATTATTTTTGTGATGAAGTTGAGCATGTATATGTGACACCAGTGCAATGTATCAAAACCATGGTGCTAAGTACATATCCCAGGCCATAGTCAATTTGCTTTAATGTTTCTCATCCTCCAGCTGTTTTTCTTCTTCTTTTGTTTTAATGGTGCTCCACCTTCTGAAACACTGTGACCACCTGTGTGCTCAGAGCAGCCTGACAGGAGAGCACATCTTCAGCTTAGTCACCATCAGCAGTTACTTACAAACAAGGTAATTCCTATCCCGCCTTCCACACAAAAGAAAACCTCCGTTTTCTTGGGTTTTAATTATGTATCTTTATATCATTATGCTCAGGAGATAAACAGATTTTTAAAAATCCTACTTCTGCCACTTGTGTTTGAATTGTGAGGATAAGAAACATTCTTTTGTATTTGGCCTTATGAGTGGGTAACTGCATTTGTGCATATTTTACCTCTGTATTAGAATGTTGACCCTTTTTTTTATTTTTATGTATTTATTGTTTTTTTAAGAATCTCATTGGTCTTGTAAGAAACAGTAAAAAGACCCTATGCTTAAGGAAGCAATCTACCTTCTGTTTTACAGACTTGCTTTTAAATAAAATATTTCTTGTCGTTTTTGTAATTTTACTTCCATGATCTCTTATATGGAAACCCTAGAATATCATTAATATAAAAGTCTGCCTGGGCTACCACTTCTCTATAATATGGCTCATGTAGTCCTCAGTGGGCAAACGTCCTTGCTCTTCGGTCTCTTCCTTGGGAAGTGCTTCATTGGACCGGTGAAGAAGCCTCTCTTCCCGATTCTTTATCCTCTGCTCCATCCTCTCCAGCTGCCGTTTGTACTGGTAGCGCTGTTGGAAGAGGTCCTTTGCATAGTCATAGAGCTGCATGTCCAAGTCATTGAGCTCTTCGATCCTCCGGATAGTGTCATTATCCACCTCCACCCCTCCTGCCCTGGTGCTGTTGTACTGCATAAAGGGCCGGATAAATTTCAGGTTAAAAGTTCTCTCAAACAGGTACTGAGTCTTTCTCTGAAACTCTGTCAGGCCAAAGAAGGCCATGTCTTTGAGGTTTTTTTTTGCGCTCTCCAGCAGGATCTGTGCTCGCTTGTTCTCTGGGATGAAGGACATGTTGTAGCAGCCCACTAAGCTCAGGTCAGCCAACATCCTCACTTGACGGTTGTTGGCCAGGTTATAGGGGCAATCCATGAACTCCTGCAGCGTGCAGCCTGACCAGTCTGTGCCTTCATAACATGACGGCAGCTCTTCAGGAGTTGGTGTCCTGCCATCACACATGTGCAAGGAGGTCTTCCAAGTAGCTCCTCGTTGGACGTGACGCCATTCGCTGAGGTAACGAGATACAGGGTCTCTCAGCAGTGTAATGTAGTAAAATTTTCTACAAGAAGAAGAGAAAACAGAATAAATATTCTGCTAATAACAAGAAAGACGCTTGGCAAGCAGAGAACTAATGTGGACAGCAAAAAATGGCGAGTAAATCAACATCACAACATCCTTTCCACTGTATTCTTGGATTCTTTTCTTGCAATATCTCATGCGAAGGAGTCTGTGGAACATTAGACTCGTGGTCCTCTTTCTCACAGCCCAACATTTTAGACTTGCCAAGCCATAATGCTTTCACCAGGGCATCCACTTCCAGCAACAGACTGCAATGTCAGAACAGATTATCAGGAGTGAACCAATCTACCAACTTCAGAACACAACTGTGACTCCAGGGACTGCCTGGCCTTCCACACCAGCCACTGTGTGCCCTCTGCATCAGCCAGGACTTGCTCCATAGTACAGCCTGGCAGCCTGTCTGTTTATGAGCTGGGCCTATCACTTTCACTTCATGCAGATGCTGACCAGAACACCTACTGCTTGATTGATCTGGCTGCTGAGCTGGAATCTGGGAGTCTGCAGTGAGTAGCAGGATAACACCACAGGAACATAAGTGAAACACAATGGGAAATCAGAAATGCAATATGCTTTGCGGAAAGAGAGGGCTAAGCTGACAACCAGCAAGAGCAGCAATAATTTATGCCCATTTCAGCCAACCTGCCATCAAATCAAACACACTTTAGACAGACTTTTGACACATGAGACTAAAAAGAAGGAAAAAGCAAGACAATCAGAAAGAAGACACAGAGCGACATGGGGCATTCTTGCTGTTCCAGGTTATAATGAAGTCCCCAACAATACAAGCGGTCCCTAGAACTGAAAACATGACAGCAGTCCTGTACAGAGACCCACCAGCTTCAGCTCACCTGGAGCTGGGATAAAGTTCTGGGATTGATAGTGGTGGCAGTGTGCAACAGCCCTCTCCAGACATAGGGAAATGAACCTTTTCTTCCCTAACTACCAGTAGCTTGGACTGAGGAGTCTCTGCATTTCTAGAATGCAGAAATACCTCTACTTGCTGAAGCTGGTAGGGAATTAAACCCACACCTGCTCCTGGTGCATGGAGCTGTATAATGCTGTGCACAGACGGGAGCACCTTGCTTTGGTAGGTATCGCACACGTGCTACTGGAAACTTTTTATATAGGGTGGGGGAGGATCTACCTCCCCACCAGAAGTGCATCTTTGGATGGCTGTTCCAGCTCACTGCCCTGCCCGCATGGCTTGGGAACAACAAAGGTGATGGCCATTGCGAGGGCACTGCACAGTTTTTTGAGGTAAAGAAAAGGCAAAAGTATTCTGCTTTGACTGACTTTAAACCACCCGTGTTTTCCTAGCACCTTCAGTATTATTCTTCCTAGTAACCTAAATGACTGCAATAAGAGCAATTTAATTTAAAAAAATACATCAAAATCATTGCCCAGAAGTTTGATATTAAGGAATGTTTGCTTTCCCAATTCATTGCTAACTTGCTGAAGGGTTGTTTCAAAGCACTCCATTTTGGTCTTTCCAACAATGGCAATGGATGTCCACTTCGGCTCCCATTCCTCTCCTCCTGTCTTCAGAACTAGGACTGGTACAAACATTTGCTATTTTTGGAAACTTTTCCATCTGTCTTCACAGCAAAAGTATCAGACTGTCTAGTAATACTGTCCAGTACGGTCTGTGTGCAGGGAGAGGGGAGAAAGAAGGGGAGCAGAATATGTAAGAGAAACACTTTCCTTAGATCTACTCTTTTTCATTCATTTACCTTTCAGCCTGTAATGATTCCACTACCCTGAGTGAGAGGCAGCTATAATTTATACAGACTGAGCTAAGAAACCCCTAACAGATGGGATAAAATATGACAGTGGAAGGAAAAGGGAAGTAGTGATGAATGTCAGATGTTCAAGCGGCAGACATTGATGCTAAACACTACCAGCAGTTTTTGACCTGTGAATTGCAGTGGATTTCTTATTTACACCAATGTAATCCAAAGACTGCATTTTTCCCTGAGCAGGTTGAAGCCTGTCATTATTTTGTGTCTTACAGAAGCAACTACAAGAAGTCCCAGTTTGGTCATGCAGTGTTAAGTCTCACTGGCCTCTCTGGACTTAACAAGACTAGGCAAGAAAAATGGACATTCGAGTTAGTCAGATATTTTTCTTTTTCTTTCCACATGAAGCGGGGCAGGACAGCATCACTGCTCTCACAGGCTTCTCTTCTACATACCCATGGGGTTGTGATCCCCAAGGGGACACAGACAAGCAGAAGCCAAAGTCACACATCTGCCTTGTCTTGCATTACTGTTCCTGGTAGTCCCAATATGAAAATCCACCTGACGCTCCCTGAGGCACTTACAGAGTTGCAAATCAGACCTGCACGCAAGTGGCAGAGTTTTGTCCACGGAAAGAATCCCTAGTGCATCTATTAAACAGAATAAAATAATGCTTTTGATAAACAACACTGTATTAGAACTGAAGTTTCAGGGAGAACAAAATCCAGTATTAGAAAGGAAGGGATTGTAGTACACAATGTGTACTGTAGTACACATGTACTACATGTACATGTGACTGTAGTACACAACGTGTGACTGTAGTACACAAACGAATTCAGGGAACTTCAGTTTAAGTGCCCCTTCTATCAAAATTAGCCTGTGTGCACCAGAAAAATCTCTCTCTCTGCCTCTGTTTCCCATGTGTGAACGGCTGACAAAGTGTCCTTTGTCTCTTTTGGAAATTCAAAACATAACAACTTTTGGAGCAGAAGCCATCCCCTTCCGTGATTATGCAAAGCCCCTGTTTCAGCACGGATCGAGGTCAGGACAATAGTTAACTGGAGGCATATTTTCATGACACAGGCATCAGAGGCACTGCTGCCCCACAGGATTCCCACCCAGACTTCTCCTTCCCGTTCTCACACAGTAGCACAAAGCAGCCTTAGTTTTGCCAGCAGAGGTTTTTGTGCAGGGCCATGCTGTAAATGCAGTCACTGAGCAGCTCTAGGTTAAAAATAACCCTTTCTTGCATGGCTGAAGCCCCCTTTTAGTAATATTCTGTCTTAATTCCTGTCAGCGGGTCCCTCAGCTAACGAAGGGGAAATGCAACCTTTCTTCCTCTAAAAAAGTTCCTTCTCCTTTGCTAACAACCAGTCAACATAATTCTGATAAGGTGACAGATTCTAAATATGATACTATTCTTTCTATGCATTTCCATGCTTTCCTCCACTCTGATACACTTTTCTTACTTCCCACTGTGGGTCTCTAAAATCTGCCAAGAACTGCTTATTTGACTGTGTAATCCCCTACTCTCTGCTATGCTTTAAGGCTTCCCTCCCACACAGCCAAAATATCTAATTTTTTTATTTTTACAGGTTCTTCACTGAGGTTTTTTCTTCCCTCACAGGGAAAGGAAAACCTGTAGCAAGTCCTTCTTGACTACTGTGACTATTCTGTCAGATAAAGAAAAAAATACAGATAACCACTTTCAATCATAAATGCTTCATCTGCCTGTCTGGGAGGGGGAAGGTTAAGGAAACTGCATAGGTTGACTTCAACCATATAATCCCAATCTGTCAAAGTAACATGCCCCCAGGCTATAATTTTTCTACTGATAATGAAATAAAAAAACCTTTCTATGTCCTTGAACAGGGTGTCTGCTGGCATGCAGGTATGAGAAACACTGTTTTGTTTAAAAGAAGCAGTAGTGCCAAATTTATGGCTGACTTAAGGCATCCTTTTAAGCCAAGTCCATGTAATTATGCAGTCCTCAAACCATTTGAGAGGATCTTTATTCCCTTCCTACTGGCTCTCATTGTAAATAGTTTATCACTGAAACAACCAGTGATTTTGCCTCCCACCAGTGAAATACAGATGTGCATGTGCCCTTGGTCTGCAGGGAGTGAGGGAGGAAGAACCAGAGCGCTCAGCGCCACCACTGTGACTACCTAAACCCTCACCTGACAGAGGGACCGAAGGAGACTGCCAGGCAAGGGTTATCTCCACTGAAAACAGACAGTGTATCCTTAAGGAACAGGTTCAGCAAGGACTTACAGGTAAGTCATAAGTACAGGTGAGTTAGTTGTCTCCAATGATGGATGAGTTGAGAATGTTGCAGATGAAGGATTGTAAAGAATTTAAATTCTCATTATAAAGTCATACTAAATGTTACCTACAAATAACAGATGTGTGAAAAACTGTTTTCCCCTTCTGCACAGACAATAACCTTCTGCAACAGTGGGAAGTTTTGGGACACAGAACCCCCTCCAGGAAAACCCACCACCTGGTTCAGTGAAAGCTGCTTCCTGGCTTATTTACCACCACTGAACTAAAGCCATCCTTACCATTTTCAAAGCCCAGCCTTGGGAAGACTCCACATGGTTCCCTTCTTCCTTTACAGTCAGATTTCTTGCATAGCAAACACATCTCAGTTAGAGATTGGAATTTAATATATGTACAATGATTACTTCCTTTGGTAGCAAATAGCCCTAATTTTCCTCAGTCTATTTCCCCTCATCTGGTGTTCATTTAGACTCTTCCTGCATTTCACACACAATAAACTCTTCAGTCCTTTCAAAGTCACAGAAACAGAAAGAAAACCCCAAACAAACAAATAAAGAAAACAAACACATCTCTTCTGTCCCCTATCTTTAAATAAAGGTTGCAACACAAAACTCCAAAGCCAAGAAACCGAATAGCAAACCCAATCCGTCAGCTCTCAGACTGGATAAACACCTACATCAACAATTTTCTTTGCCAGGAAAGGAGGGGGTGTCAGTGCTTGCCTTGGGGACTGGGTTTGTTTTGCATAGTTGTGTTTGTTTGGCCTGATGGTCTCTGCATTTGGAATTGGCTGTATTAAAAGACAGGATGTTTGGAATCATAACACAGGCTGTGCTCACCCTCCAGATCCTCACACAGGGACTTGTCCTAGGGTGTGATTTCACCATGGGACATTCCTGATGCAGTGGTGCTGGGCTGTGCTGCTGACAGCCCACTGAGAGCCAGGACTGAACAACCCTCAGGCTGCTCCAGGAACCAAAGGCAGAGGAAAAGAGCCACACCACTCTTTTTCCCCATGCATTTCATAAAATGTGAAGGATTTTGGCTGCTTTGCAACCCTGGTGATGCAGTCTTTCATCATACCATGATAGACACACTGCAGTGCCAGCCCAGGATGTGGAGCTCCTGTGTATCTGTACCTGTGTGCAAGGGCAGTAGGAACCATAACAGAGGCTGACAGTGAAGGAGGAGATAAAAGAGCAAGCAGCAGCTCAGGCATTTCACAAGAGGGACAACCCACCCCTTCATCCACTCAAACCGATTTTAAACAAAAGTTCCCTTTTGGTGTTCACAAGCCATGCATGGGCTGAGCCACAGCTTAAAAACACCAGAGGGGAGTCAAACAAAACTGCAATGGCCTTCTCCAGCCTGGTGTGAAGAGCCCTGCAGACATGAAACCAAGGAAAAGGTCAACCTGTGTGCTTGATCCAGTCACCCCACAGCTATCCAGCTCTGATTGTGGAATCTGTAGGAGCAGTAATGCTGTGTGTCTGCACACAAGGTGGCTGCAGTGCGGTGTGCACTAAAACTGACCTACAAAGAAAGGTAGCTCTGCAAAGCAAGAGTTGGAATAGTTTTGTGTATATATTCCTGTTACATAGATATTCTTCCTGAATTACACTGGCAAAGGCAGCAGAGCTGGACTGGGAGCACAAAGGATGTCAGTCAGCCCCAAGGGCAGGTGGGTAAAACCTAGTCTGTCAGAAAGCTGGGAGGGGACACGGAGTCTTGAGGCCCATGCTGGGAGTGGCAATATGATACAGACTATTCCATACTGATTGGATCTATATGGTAATACAAGGGAATATTTTATGTCTGGAATCAAATGCAGCATCAAGGTAGGTATGGCTGGGTACCCTTTCCCTTGAAATCATCGTAAATGGACACTTTCAGGACCCCTATTTCCATAAATGAAATGAGGGAGCATTTTTATCTCAGATACCAATGTTGTGCAGTGCTGACACTCACTGTGTTCATACTACATTGTTACACACTCAGCCTTGGTTTGGACTCCTTAGCAATGTGCTACTGATAGGCTTTTACCCAGGAAACAAGTGTGGTCCTATCACCCTCGTGTCTCATTACTCTTTTATATCCAATCAACAGAACAGAAACAGACTAAGAGTTTTAACAGCATATCTGCTTTTCATAAAAATTGCACTGCTGTGTAAGCATAAGAATTTCCTGTTGAACTGTATCTTTGCAAACAAGTTAATCTGAAAAAAAGGATACGTGGCATGCTCTGAACCTTAGGAGTGAACCGCCAGCTCATTTTTCAAAATGACAGATGTGATGAAAATTGGCCAAAGGCTTGGAAGAAAAAAGTGGGGGTCAGGATGAGGAGAGCAGACGGGGGCAGAGAGGAAGGCATTCCAGAGACCTCTGGAGCCTTGGACTCCTCTAGGACCCATTAAAAGCTTATGTTACTTGCACCATTTATAAACAAGCACTTTCTTTTGCCATCATAATGTTCCTCATATCAAGAGCTTAGGAAGTGTTGACTGCTGTCCTCTACTGAAGCAAGGCACCAAAAATGATGGCAAGTTACAAATCAAATGCCTTTGATTTATTACCTTTCCCAAATTTCAGGAGGTTTGCTGTGATTCCTAAGTGACCTCAGTAAGCCACCTAATCAATAGCACATTGGAATGCTGACAGATGGCAATGGAAAGTTTCAAAACCAGAAGGGTTACACCAGTGCTAGCAGAGGACAGAGAGCAGAAAGGTGGGCTGCAACCCACACCTATTCTTTACAATTTTTTGCTTTTATTGTTGCCCCTGCTGTCATCAAGGTAGGAAATTTCAAGAAGGAAGAACACAGCCATCCTCCAAAAGAAAAGTTTTCACTTGCTTCACGTATTGGTTCTATTAGAGAGACTTTCACTTGTGTTGATTTTTGGATTACACAAAATACAGATTTGAGTAACATATTACACCCATATTTACTATAAGATATTTGCCAGAAGGATTTGGATTTTCTCCTTGTATGTGGCCACTTTAGAACCAAGCACGAAACAAATCAGCCCCTCAAGAGCAATGAGACCTTTGCAACGAGACACTGAACTTTTCATCCCTGTGTCAGAGATCAGTTTCCATGGGACACATAGCACAAGGTATCAGTTTTCACCCTACCACAAGGTGAGTGGAAAGCATTTGGGATCTCATTCCAGCTCCAGGGGTAAGTGCTGTCCCCTACTACACTAGCAGTGTAGGCTGCCATGTCATGGAGCCTTAGCCCATGGCACTGGGACTGAGCTGCACTGGTTCTGTACAGAAATCTGCATAGCTTCATGTGCCTCAGCCCTGGGAAGAGAGAGAATGCCAGGGATTTAGCCTCTGCATGTGTAAAGATGGATGCAATGAATAAAACAAGTGAATATTTAAACTAATAAAGTAGGATTTCTGCATCTGATCCCTACACGCCTCAGGATGCAGAAGGAAAAACGATCGGGATATTGCCACACAGAAAAAAGAAAACCAGAAGTGAGTTGATATAGCTCAAAGACATAGCAGAAGTAACTATACAATATGCAAAGATGTTTATTTGCAACAACTGTAAATAAAGCAGATAGGCTAGAATTTGCATTTTCTTTTGAACTGTAAGTCAGCTTCTGCACTGTGAGATTCTGTGAGATTAAAAAAAGATTTGAGAAAAGTGTAGCACCATGATAGACAGGACATATGACTCCTTGAAGATTAAATTATAAAGAAACCATACAGGAAGATTAAGGGAACAAGAGTGGTCAGAGGAACAGATATAGATCGCTTATGCGGGACAATTGAATTCCTTGGCAAAAGGAGGCAATACTTGTGCCAGCTGCAGCTGCAACACAGAACCCAAGTTGCTTGTTGATCAATCTTGTTCCAGCCAAAACTGATGGATGGCTGCTTTTACTGATCTGAGTGGGAAGACTCTCGGAACAGAATTGAGATGCACGGAATTTTTAAACTGGATTGACATGTCCTGGACATACCATGGACAAACACTGTAACTTTCAGGCAGTCAGTGAACATCAAGAAACAAGACATTCCAAGGGAGAAAAACACAGACAGCAGTTTGACCCATTCCTGGAAGCAGGCACAGTGCAAGGACTGGTTTCCAAGGAGCTCTGCAAGCCACACAGGGCTGTTAGCAAAAGGGAACAACTGCAGCCCAGCAAAGCAATCAGTGTGAGCTACACACTGCCACACACGTCATGGCCTCAGGTAAGGGGACTGGCCCTACTTCCATTTACCCAGTTTCTTCTTAACATTAGTGCTGGGAGAGGTTCCCACACTGCTTCTTTTCTTGTGAACAGACATATTAGTAGCTTACAAAGAATGCCAAAACTCCCTCTCCTCAATTAACTGACTCTCCCTTGCTCAGGAATAGCAGTTGCTGTCAAGCAGCAAATGATAATACTCAAGAAAGCAGAGCTACTAATCAGTCACTTTTACATTTAAGATCACTTGGAGTTGCCACTGCCTTATACTGTTTTTCTAATTAATTGCACTGGACTGCACTTAAGCAAGCCCCAGATCAAAGAATCATCTGCAGAGATTGAAATAAATCCTGTCTGTGTTGCTAATGCCTTGAAAGTGGATGACTTGCTAAGCATTCAAGATCCTGGGTACCATGGTTTAAAAGTCCAGATACTGTGAGATGCTTTCAAAGGAACATATTTAATGATGAAAAGGAGAAAGTTCCCTTCATTGGCTCCTAAGACAATTAAACAAAGGCAATTGTTCAACTAATTTATTGTGAAGTTTGTGTATCTTAGGTTTATTATTCTTTACTTTTCTATCATCAGAAATCACAGTTCAGGACTGTCAATTTTCAGTACAGCAAAATTTTATCATCATTACAGAATTTTTAAATTTGCTTTTATGAAGGGTTGAAATATTTTCAAAACAATGATAAATAAAAATGACTGCAGCTGAATGTGTTACCAGTTGGTGCAGTAAATCAGTCTCTTCCTTCATGAGTCTCTCTGTCATGCTCTAGAATATCATCAAAATGCTTTGATGATTCACAATTTAGTAATATAGCCATCATCATCCATAATTCTGCAATAAACCACTCCACTTAATGTAGCTGTTAGAGACGTTCAGAAGTTCATTCCCTGCCTTTTAGGAGGAGACTCAGCAGCTGTAGACACCAGGATTAGCTATGGAACAAAAATTTGTCGCCAGCACAGGAACACATCCCATTTTCCTCTAACAATGCCCTGTCTCTAAAGCCGAAAGACACGCTGCTAACCTTGATACATCCAGGTTCAATTATTAAACATCAAATATCTGTATGCACATACACACCCCCTCTGCCAGCTGGCAGGAGTAACAACATGTGTGGCTTCTGTCTAAAACACATAATTTCCTGGGAAATCAAGGCATTACTAAAAGCTGTATGCAACAAATCCATTGAAGGGTATGCAGTGAACAGCAACTGATCTCAGGGCACGCCAACATCAAGAACTCCTGATGCATCCTGAGTCAGCCCTAAGGAAGGAGGTGCTGGGAGTTTGCTCTTAAAACCACCACTCGAGCTGGGCTGAGCAGGAGGGGCTGCAATCCCATGAAGAGGGGACTGCTATTATGCTGTCTCTGTAACCAATACCAGCCCTTCCTCACAGCACAACTGGAGACTTCACTGGCATCATTATTATTTTTTTTTTCCCCACAAAATATTGATCTGAAAACAGTAGGTTGATTTTTGGTTTCTACTTCTTTTGCTTGAGCCTGAAAACAACCCAGCATGATGAGCTGGCCTGCAATTAACACTTTTGTTAAAACCGTTTCCTAAAGAAAAGGAGAATATGCAACATTCACAGTATAAGGTGTGGGTATTTTACTCCAAACAGCACAAGTACTCCCTGCCAGCCTCAGCAGCCACTGTTCACTTCAGGCAGGCGTACAGACATATCCAACAGGAATTGTCAAAGTGATGGTCTAGCTCACAGACACAATTTCTCTCCTAAGGGAATCACTGTGCTGAGGAAGCTAAAAAAAGACTGCAAAATTCATTAGCTGAGCAGTGCTGGAAAGGGCTGCTCCAAATCCGCCACTGATCCGTCCTGGCCAGCCAGCATCCTGTCCCAGGCACTGCTGAGAGGTGCAAGGAACAGCAAAGCTATTTCTAATTACAGGAATCCTCTTGTTTCCTCTCGTTTCCTCTCAGCAGCACTTGCAGAAAGCACAAATCAGACTTGTGGTTTGGGTCTTCAGAGGCACATTTGAGTCTTCAAAACTTCAACAGCTACAGGATTTCTCTGCTGGGTGATCCCTCAGACCTGTGCGTTGTGAAGCTGAGAGATTATGAAACCCCAAGTGGGTATTTCACAGGGAATACCCACTCCCTGCACTGCGAAGAAGGAATATCACACTCTGACAAACCCTTCACAGAGGGGTTAATGGGATCCCTAGCCCTGTGGTTAGAAGAAATACTTATGTATTGCATCCCAATACGCAGAAAAGCAGCAATGTGTTGAATGCGATTTTGAAAAGCTGCTTTTTGATTAACAAATCCTTTCTTAACAACACTTTCTTCTTTTAAATACAGGCCAACCTGAAGGACTCCAGAGGTGCCCCTGCTGGCCAAAAGGTAGCCAAGCTCTTCTGCAGCTCAACTGCAGACAAGTCTAATTATGCGCTTAAAAGTGTGTATGTTCCCATTCCACAAAGCACTGCTTTCAACTTAGAAAACCCTTCTGCATCCCTCCAAAGGAAGTGCACAGCAGGGCTGTTCCTGCTTCTCTTGCAGCCTGGGAACCCCCCGACCACGGCAAGGCAGAGGGAACCCCGGCTGTGCCCGACCCCACTAGATGGCACCTGCCTGCTATGGAATCGCTCTGGCAGGGAGGGACCGCTCCCTACGCCAACAGTTGCCTTCCCTTCTCATGGGATTTGTCATGTCTTACATAGTAAGACCACAAGTGCAATCTCATTGAATTGCCGGGCATTGGTTAATTGTGCCTGTTTCCCTCTCCACAGCAGCGCTGGAGGCAGTAATCGCCCGTGTGCCACTCGACAGCCCCACCCCACACCGGAGTCACTCAGCTGGGTACCACAATCCAGGATGAGTTGGCACAAGTGCATCCTCCAAAGGCAATTCTCTGCTCGCATCTTTCCTTCCAGAAGAACTGACAGCACTTCCCCCGAGGTACTACATTTTCAATTCAACAGCTATTCCCTGCTTACACCAGTGCTGCCCCCAAAGTGCCTGCTGGCCTGGGGGTGATGTTGCACACAAAACTGCACCGCATTGGGGTTTGTGTTGGGGCATTACAGTTCTGTATCTACTGAGCCTTTTGCTTAAGTCTCTGCCTCAGGCTTGACTACGAAACACCACCTCTAAAACATTCACACAGGCATTTTCTCCTTCATACACTTAGGCTACATGAAGAGTTTTGCTGGCACAGCTGTACTGTGAGAAGTAAATAATAAAAGAATATTGGCAGCCAAATAGCAATGCCCGCAAAAAGCTGTGGGTAGCTCTATATGTGGTTGTGGGTATGGCTTATCCTATACAGAGAAATGGGTTAAGCAGAGGAACCTTGCCAGTGTGAATTCTTTTCCAAAAGGAGTTTATCAGATCAGCTCTACTGAAATAACCACAGTTTGAATGCAGGCATGTGCTTAGTCTCTGTCAAAACAATTACTATAGAGGAAAAGTTTCTTGTGTTTGGTAAATTCTGAAATACAAATGTGGCCATGCACTTCTCTAGAGCGTGCTGTGCTGTCTCTGCCCACTGGGACTGGCTGGGCTGGGACCATTGGCTCTTTCATATACACTGACAACTGCTGAGCTCTGAGAGGTTTTCAGGCACCACCAACCTGGGATGGATGAGAGCTGGTGATCTTGTTAAATGAGGCCCCATATCCCACAGTCCTGACTCAGCAAGACCAGGGATGTAATCCTTCCCCTGTATTCAGTGCTGCTGAGGCTGCACCTTGAGTACTGTGTCCAGTTCTGGGCCCCTCAGTTTAGGAAGGACATTTTGGCGCTGGAGCGGGTCCAGAGAAGGGCGACGAGGCTGGTGAAGGGACTGGAGCACAAGTCCTCTATGAGGAGAGGCTGAGGGAGCTGTGGATGTTCAGCCTAGAGAAGAGGAGGCTCAGGGGACACCTTATTGCTCCCTACAACTTCCTGACAGGAGGTTGTAGCCAGGTGGGGGTTGTCTCTTCTCCCAGGCACACAGCAGTAGGAACAAGAGGGCACAGTCTTAAGCTGTGCCAGGGAAGGTTTAGGTTAGATACTAGGAAGAAGTTTTTTATGGAGAGAGTGATCAGGAATTGGGATAGGCTGCCCAGGGAGGTGGTCGATTCATCATCCCTGGAGGTTTTTAAGACAAGACTGGACGTGGCACTTATGCCATGGTCTAGTAAGCACGACGGTTGGATCAAAGGTTGGACTTGATGATCTTGGAGGTCTTTTTCAACCTAGTTAATTCTATGATTCTACGATTCAATCCCCTGCTTGTCTCCTCACATAAGAATTTATTTTTTCTTTGTATATTTTGTCAGTGGGAGCTGGAGGGTGACAGTGCAATTGCGATCCCTTTCTTTGAATACTCTGTGGGATCTCAGCTTTGCCTATTCCATCCTAAAGAGAGGGTGAGTACAAAAGCAAAAGCTCTGGAAAGCTTTTAGTATCACAGAACTGTCAGCATTTCCTCCTCTGTCTGCTCCATTTAACCTGGTGATGTTTTTTATCATCAATTAGCTCAAACACAGAAACACTATACCTCTCAGTCACCTGTGGGACACAGGTACTGGGGTTCAAATTCCCCTTATTAGTCTTTCTGAGAAGCTGGGCTTGTTGTTGATCCTGTAATTCCAGTCACCCAGAGCTGACACGAAAGGTACGTATCACAGACAGAGAAAACCAAAAAGTAAATTCCTCCCACTCCATGCTTAGGCTTAGTATACCTGTTATTACATGTGTATTGTCCCTATGCCAGACACAACAAAGGCAGAACAGTTGTAGAGAGGGATAGAAAAGGGATAGATAATACAGAAAATTAATAGGGAAAAAGTCAGTAGAGTAAAGATTCACCCTGGGAAGACAAAGTGTTCCTTCTGGAGAATTCCCTGAAGGGAGGAATACTAGCAGTAGATTTGAAAACAAACAAGAAATTTTAAAAATAAATAAATAAAAAATCAATCCAATCACATACTCTATATCTCTATAGTTAAAAATTAAAAAGACTACCAGATGCAATTACATTCATGATTAAAAGATCTAACAGAAGCGTATTTAAATTCATTAACTTATTCTACACTTTCCTACCTCAGGAGACCAGCTGCTCCTGGAATACAGGGCAGCAAAATACAAACTACATCTTGCTTGTATTTGATCAAAACCTTTTCAGAGTTCCAATGATCTGGCTGTTAACATCTCTTAGGTGATAATTAGGCTCTTGGGGTAGGAAAAATTGTTTGGGAGAGAAAATGCAGTGTGGAAACATAAGTAACGGTGCCTTCTGTCTTCCTGAGGAGTAATTTATTCCACCGTATAAAATAGGCAGGGAAGGGTGAAATGAGACCATTTTCACACGGAGTCTCATTTTGCCTGTGTATAGCAGCAATCAGCAGATGCTCACCTCTGTGTAAACTGTTTACTTTAGGTTTGCCCATTTCTTGCAACATATGCTTTAACCGAGAGATTTCAGCACACTGCAGCTCAAGCACGGCTCTCCTCTGGAAACAGACACCGCGTGGTTGTTCCATCACTGCTTGGCAGATGTTTGGTAGCAGGCACCAGCTGGGGGAGAGCAGGTACTTCCCCCAGTTCCTGTCTTCCTAAGCAGGGTGCCTGGCCTACCTTGGCCTCCTGGTCTCTATGCTTAGGGGACCCTATGCTCTAGGACTTCTGGATGACACTTCAGGGCATTTTCAGAGGTACTGTGAAGAGAGAGAACCTCCCTGTGGGATGAAGCCTCTTATCAAGGACAATGCACAGCAATAGTCTCTGTTGGTCCCAGGAGGACATTAAATTAACAGCAGAGGCATTGACTTCCTGTTACTGCCATGGGACCTATCTCTCTCTGATGGGACAGGAAGAGAACATTGGGAATTTCTGTTTATCATTGCATCCAACAGGTATCTGTCATTCTGAAGTCCTTCTCTGTGTGCTGTGCCTGGTTCTGGTCTCCTCCCTGCAACACATAGCTCACCTCCTCTCTATAATGACCTTCCTTCTCAAGAGATCTTTTAATAATTCTGACAGTTGGACTCTCAGTCCCCTGTAATCAAGCACAAGAAACATCAAAGGACAGAGTTGCTCTTTCAGACAGACAGCTACACCTGTGTCTGGACTGTTGGGCAGACATTTTCATGACCCGATCCTGGATTTTCCTCTTGTGAGTTAGTTCTGATCCATGGCAGAGAGTTCTGAAGTGTGGAAGCACCTGCTATCCCTCCTCTGGAAAGCTGCACCATTTCTGAAGATTTGTAATTCAGTTTGAAACCAGCAGCCTTTGGTGGCACATGAATGTTAGTTCCTCACTGTCTGCAAATGCACCTGAAGTGCCCAGCACCTCCCCACACGGCCAAGGCAGCCCTGATGATGTGCAGAGGAGCAGGAAGAGTTTCCTGTTGTCTGTGTCTCTTTGTTCCAATGAAGTCAGTGGAGATGTGGCTGCACTGGCAGCATGATGCCCCACTCAACTTTAGTCCTCCTTTATCACTGCAGGACTGGAGAGATCTGTTTTATTTTGCTTTAAAAGCATAAGGCAGCCGACATGCCTTGACAAAAGCTTGACACCCAACAGTAATTCAGGTATCAAAATCACCATTTCAGAATGTTCCCTGTTTGAGTGCTCGTCTGGGAACACCTCACAGCTGACGGTACAGAGGGGAGAGCTCCTGAGGGGCTGGAGAAAGACACTCTCCCATGACTCATCACCATCCCTCTAGTGAACAAGGACACAGGGATAGGATTTGTCAAAAAAACTGTATCTGTAACCAAAAGCAGGAAGAAAATAGAGGAAAAACCAGGAAAAGGATGGGAAATTGCAAACATTCAAACCCAACTTTAAATCCTGAAACTGTGTGTAGTAATTCAGCTCCAGACATGTGATTCTGGATGTGTTTCTATCTCATAATCAGATTTAAACACAGTTTCACATCCTCATTTTGATGAATAAGAACTACATTTTTTCTTGTTATATATGGGAATGTGCACCATACATATTATTTTATGTTTCAAATGCATAGGAAGATTCCCCTTATTGCCATATTTTTGGGACAATCCTTCCTATTGCTCCAAACCTCAAAAAAAGTACATGCTTAAACCCATTACAACATGAGATCATTGAGGACACTGTGAAGGCTGCTGTGAGTCTTGAGATTGGGAACTGAAGATGGTGGATGGTAGATTTATGAATCACATCCCAATTTTTTAACCCAAAGAAGCTTCAACACCTTTTACCACCCTTTCCCTTCATGAAAATGTTACCAGTTATCCTTGACAACTGATAGCTCCATCTGCACTTTTATTCATCCCCAGTGAATATATGGATTTTCTTTAACCACAGCCTTTCATCTGTTTAAGCCTTTAGGAGTAGCAAAATATGCTGGGAGAAAAACTCAGAGTGATGCTTATGACAGGGTAGGGAGGACAAGGAAGGAAGATAAGAAAAGAGCTTGAGATGAGTTGCGATTACATTTGTTAAGTTTAAATTTGATTAAATTTGTTAGATTAAATTTGCAAAATTACTTAAGAGTATTATATCAGCCTTGAGTTCACCACCAGGTCAACCTGGTTATAAAACAAAGGGCTTCTATTTTGAAGAGGTGAAACAAAAAATATTAGACATTTTCTCTTTTAAAACCAGTTTGTGTATGAGAGGATGTTCTGGCTGCAGATGGCATGACTGGTTCTCTTTTGGATGAATATTTGGGGTGATGTTAGCTGCATATATTATCATCCAAAAGCTTTGTTTTTAGAACTGTATTTACTATAATCTGAGCTTTCATTTTCCTTTCTGCGAATAAGGTTTTCCCAAGTCTTACTTAAAAGCTGCATTGATTCCAAAGTGAGAAACTCTGATGATGACTTTTTCAAATCATCACCATTAATATAGGCGAGTCACAAATGCACCTGGCCTTGTTGCAGGCTGCAGCCTGAACACCTCAGAGTCTGATTGTCACTTTTAATTGACTGAACATGCCCGTAACGCCGACAGAGAACTGCTCTCCTTACCAGTGTTTTTCTGGGCATCAGTGCTGACCTCTCTGTTCCTTCCTGTGCTTGGCCTCTTGCACTCAGCTCAAGCTCTTCCAGCCACTGCTGGTTTGCTGAAATCCTTCTGCCTGACTCGTACGTCACAGCTGCTACATACTTCTGCCAAATTTTCATTCCACAAGGGCACAGTCCAAACTCAAAGGAAAGATCTGCACTGGCTCCTAGGGAGTTTGGATCATACTTCACCTGCTTGCCTGCCAAATGCCTTCCTTGAAGACAATGCAAACGCTGTGTATGAGCTCTCTTATGAAAGAGTGACAACTGCTAGGGAAGGACACGTGAGGAAACACGTAGGGAGGAGCCTGAGGATACAAGGGGAGGGCCAGACTGCTGAGGGCACACGGGGCTGAAGGCACGCTTTTGGAAGGAGGGACGCCCCTGCGGGGCTGTGGCCCATGGAGGACTCACACCAGGGCAGGACTTTCCTGAAGGAATGCAGCCTGCTGGTGACCCATGCTGGGGAGCAGCAGTGACAAGGGCAGGGTAGCAGAGAGAACTAGTAAAAGCTGTTTAACTGAGGGCATATGGACCCTTCCCAACCCATGTTCAAAGAAATCTGAAAATCACTGGGAGGTTTCCTTTCTGTGCCCCCACCAACTCCCTTAGTCTATGTCTATACCTTCAGATCAGAAACTCTCATCTAGGTGGGATAACCAGTTTGTCCTGAGGTCCAGAAATGCCTCAGTCCCCCTGTGCTGTGCTTTCAATGGGCTGGAGGAGAGCTGCAGGCTCTAGGCAGGTAGCATGTTAGCATGACAGAGGGGTTGGGGTATAAGGAATTGCCACAAAACACACATATTCAATATCTTAGACAGAACCAGAACATCAAACATCCTTTGGAAGGACAATTTGAGAAAAAAAAAATATTGTCAAGCTGTGTTTAGGGAGCCAAATATTGTTTTCTCCCCAGAATTATGTCTTATTTGCCATCATCACAATGTCTACCCTCCATGCCCAGTTTGCCACCTGGGACTCTGGTGATCTCATTACCTCCCAACAATTCAACAGCACCAAGAAAACCAAATACTTCTCCCTTGCTAATTCACTAAGAAGTTAAAAGGCAGAAAATAAAAGCCTCAATAGAAAGTTGAGGCCTCTCAGTTCAGTCAGTACTCTGCCCTGAACACACCAGTCAGTCAGTCCATTCACATGGCGTTTACTGACCCTAAATTCCTGTCTGTCCACATGTACATACAAAGTGGGTTTTATACTGTTTGTGGCTGAGAGTCATAAAAGCAAAAATATTTATGAATTGCCAGATTTATGCATTCAGAAAATTTGACTCAGGCCCCTGGAAAACCACTGGACCAGCTGAAAAATTCCACCACATCAACCTGACCTCATTCTGCTTTACTCCAAGTATTCTGGCAGGGCAGCCCAGGATCCTTCCAGATCCAAGTAACTCGCTCTAGTAACTACAAGAAAGCTGTGGGAGGCGTTCTCTGCCAAAGCTCCTGCTCTCCCAGCAGTGATGCCTTTGTTCATGAGCAAGCAGTCATGATTTCTGCTAGTTGTGGCACAGTTCTGTAAGAGACTGTTCTGTCTCTAAATGGCTAGGATGTTCTTACATTGACCAGGGCAGTAATTAATTACTCTCGCAAAAAGTACAACAAGCATTACTGAGGCAATTTAAACCCTCGAGGTAGAGTTACCTTGAAGCCGGACAAGAAGAAATCAGCAAAGACAGTTTTCTCCAGGAGCTCCAGGAATGCCCCCTCACACTCCATGCCCAGTGCCCACACAAAATGGTGGGCCCCTGTCTTAGTTCCAGGAAGAACTAAGATATCTATATCAGCCAAGTAATAATCCCTCTCCTTCAAATTTAGAAAATAG
>JAWWMP010000011.1:22240620-22345878 GCA_035047865.1 Dendrocincla tyrannina
GGCCTGAAGCCGAGATACCCCATGGCCGCCCAGCAGAGGGTATAGAAGGCCATGCCCGGGGTGCTGCTGTCCTACCAGTTCCATCTCAGCTTCACCCAGGGTGTAAGCCTGCCTGCTGGTCCTGCTCCTCTCATCCTGCCTCTCCTCTCCATCGTCGTCCTTCATCCTGCCTGCCTCTCCATCATCCTCGCCTCCCCATCCTGCCATACCTGGTTCCCTCCCCCCGAAGTCCTTCCCATAGGTGGTGGTAATTCTTTTCCTCTCATTCCATCCTGCCCCTTTTCCTGTTCTCTCAAAGTCAGGATCTGTTCGAGACCCAACATAAGGAGTTGCGTGCCTGAATCTCTCCTTCAGAGCAATCAATTTAAAAGAACCTGGTTACAATTTCCAACCAGATTATAACAAGTTCTGCTCTATTTTAGGATTTCTAGAGGCTGTTAAAAACTAATATCCTCTCACTCCATCCTGCTAGAACCTTATTTATCACTCTGACTCCTGCACAGCAACACTTCTCTCTGCACTTTCTCTACTATGGTATAAATTTTGGATGACCCTAAGGGATTGTAAGCACATGGGTGCAATGGATCAGACTACACAGTGACAGGGAAAGACTCGAGCAATTGGGACTGCTAGGCAGGGGGGAACTGGGCCCATTAGAAGGAAAAGGAACAGTAAATACCCAGCGACAAAAATGCACAGATCCTCAAGGAGAAGCCCCTGCTGGAACAGGGATATGAAATGCACCAATTTAGTAATAGAAAATTCATTCTCCGAATGTATTCAGTGTCGTCTGCTGACTTGTGGTATTTTGGGTACATTTTTACAACTGCTTGCACTACAGTCACCATTAATTACAAGCATGTCAGTTGAACTCAACTTTGCCTTGTGTTTCACAAACAGAACGCTTACTAATGAAGCTCAATGACCAAGTTGTGTCCCAAATGGCACTTGGTTATCCACAAGGTGTTGCAAGGACAAAACCAGTGCATGTAGAGAGTTAGCAAATAGGAAACAAGGGGAATATTTTGGCTTACAGAATCTGCACATTAAGGAGTGATGCTTACAACAGGGTGGCTCGATGATCAAACATCAGGCTGCATTCCTGGGGCCAACATTAGAAATCCTTACCTACACTCTTAGTGCACCCACATATGACTGCCCATGTCATAAGTATTTTTAAAGATAAGCAAATGCTAATGACAAATTAGATGTGGGACCAAGAATAGGCACCTGGAAAGGAAGCCTTTCAAAATCATTGGACTAATTAGGCTACATTATTTCTAAATGTCAACGAATGTTACTGAACTGTTCCCATATGAACTGAGCTTTGTACTAAAATACCTCTTTACCTGCGTACATGGGCACAAGGAGGAACTCAGAGAGCCTCTTCCAGGGCAGCTTCTTTCTCAGGCTGGAGTCCACTGAAGTAAATGAATCTCCCTCCAAATCAAACAGGGGTTTTACCTCACAAACAGCACCTGTCTTCATACACCGACAATCCACTGGTTCAAAAAGCCATGGAATACAACTGTTTATGGAACTGTCACTTGGTATAAAGCATCTGTATGCCATGAAACACAACCGATCACCAACCTGCTCTGCCTCCAAGCACTATGGCATATCCACGGCTACAGCCAAGAAATGCACAGTACAGGTCAAGAGAGGGCCAGAGGTAGCTGCCAATGGCCTCTGATCACAAATCTGCCTTATGCCTAGTAGTAAATGTCAGTAGTACAGAAGCTGGCTTAAGTTTATGGGCTGTCAGGGGCTTCTGTGGGCCAATAAAGCTCCAGGGGATCAGTGGTAACATGCAGAGAAACCCACTCTGACTCCCTTAAATTACCACTTGGGAGCCACCACACAAACTCCAGGACGCAACAGAGCTCCCCTCTGCTGAGATGACAATTCAGGGATCAACTGCACTGCTGGAAGTCCCTGCCCCAGTACCAATGTGGGTCAAAGTGAGCACCACAAGGTTCCTGTCTCTGTCTGGAAGGGCAATGGAGTGTCCACGCTCCACAGTCCACCTGGTGCTGAACCATGGTGTGATGGCAAACACACTGATCACACCACACACATCTCTGAGCCACCCATTCCGTGCACAGCTCACTGTTTTGCTCTCAGACCATCAATATTCCTTCTGTTTATTGTGCGCATTCACACACAAAAAGAAAACAGACAAATTTTCCCTGCTTCTCATCTCATTACTGAAATTTTCCTTGTAGCTCACTAATCTTCACTAATTCTCTCTCAGGTATGAGCACTCCCAGCAGCAGGTTTCCAGCAGTAAATTAGACAAGCTAAATTACTGGAAGTTTACCAAAGGAAAAGGAAATAAAGACCTCAAACACCTTGTAGACTTTTCTCTCTCTCAAATCAGTAGCTTGTTTATCCTATTAATAATAAAACAGGCTGAAGGATGTAATTAATGTCAAGCACAATTCATTCCCATTACCTTGAGGTACTCAATTCAAAACCAGATATCCTGACTTTGAAACTACATACCAAAACACAAGAAAACTTTTATATGTACAATTTTCTAATTTAGGAATGTCCATGTGCAGTGTAAGCTGCTCAGCAAATTGAGCTGAAAGCTAATGAAGGGCAGAACTATTTTACCTCACGTCTGACACTGTTCCACCAGGTTATTTCTCTGCAGCAAGGCAAAACATTTTGCAGAGGAGAATGAGCATGCTAAGGAGAAGAGAGACGGGAGAAGACTTTGCACTGGAGATTTTTTGCTAAAATGGAAAGGAAGCTATTTCTGTTGAAGTGGACTCTCCCACACACATGATTAATGGATAAATAGTGTAAGAAAAATGTCTCCATCCCAAGGCAGACCCAATTATGTTCTGCATTAGCTGAAACATATGGGAACATTTCAGTATAAACAAAAACTGCACTGTATGAGCTTTCTTCTATGAGCTTTCCAGTTCATTTAACCCTTGCTATGGTGAACATTAAGAATGGCCTGAGATTACTGGTGTAACGCTCCACTGTGTATTTTCTGGCTCAGATAATGCAGCAGTATCTCCCAGCTTTTATACTGATAAACTGGAAGCCTGCTTGCGTTTTAAAACCCTGTAGATCCTTTTCTTTATGCCAAATTTTCCAGCTGAAGGAAATGGATATTACTTTGGGCTTCCTGAGAGCACCCATGTTGAACAACAGCCAGATTTTTAAACAGAAGGATGTAAATGTAAATGTGAACTGTAAAATCATCTTTCTTAGTTTAGAGGAAACTAAGATATCTATGTTGACCAGGAGAAGGGAAGGGGCCTTCTCCCTCAAAAAATAACCACCCAACTCCCTTAAATTTAGAGCAAACTTTAATTAGGAAAATGTATAAAAAAGGGTAACAGTTCTTAACTACAATCTATCTATCTGTCTGTCTGTCTGTCTGTGTGTCTTCAGAAGAAAATACCCAGACAAACCAGTCTGTACTCAACACTTTGGAATGAAATGAAAGTTTCTGTTCCCTTTGGGTGCAATTATATTTACGGATAGCAGGTGGCAATGTTGCACCCCGGCTGGGGTCGGCTCTCAGGGATGCAGTGAAGGCACCGGTGGGTCCCGATGATGGAAAATGTGGCAGTCCCGAGTGGGCAGAGGACAATGTGGAACCCCTTTCCATGGTATGGAGTAGGTGGACATTCCTGTCCTTTGCTCGAGAGAAGTCACATTGGGCCGGGGGGGGCAGAGGCCCAAAGCAGCTTCTCTGCCAGTGGTGGTCCCGTCAGGGAAAGGGATCCATCACAAATCCAAGAACAAGGTGCCCAGAGCTAGGGGTTGGAGAGAGGAGCCAAGCCGAAAAAGGGATGCTCCCTCCGAGGTGCTTCCACCCGCAGCTGCAGATGGAAGAAAGAAAAAAAAAATACCCCCAAAATGACAAAACCTCTCTCCCTTCCCCCTCATCCCTTCCCTCACCCCTTCGGTTGGAATGCAGGTGCTCAGCCACCCCTTTTGTTCACCAACAGTAGGAGGCTGGGCATCAGCTTCAAACTCTGTGTTGGTAGGAAAAGGAATTCCATAGCAGATTCTGAAACTGTAATATCTACTATGGGAAAAAAAGTTATTCGTGTGAGCTTAGGCTCTCAAATTACTTGTTTGGTTCCAAAAATGCTGCCATTGTGTAATTCCTAGATTTTGCTCCCCTTTGCAGACTGTACCCTTTCACCCTCACACTGGGCTTGCAGAAGCACTTTTGCCTGGTTACAACAGTGAACCCCAGCAGTCATGGTGAGTCATGATGACACAAACCTCTGCTAAGGTTCAGGCATCCCTGGGGTTCCTGAGCATGAATCACTGACTTGCCCTTTCATCTTCTTGCCAAGGCATGCCCTGCTGAGATGATCAGCTGCTCCATCACTTTTTTGGTCAGGTAGATGAGGAGCTATCAAGATTTAGACAATTTTCTTATGTTAACTAATCTACTTATGTTTCAATACTAATGTTTGCTATGCCAACTAGTTTACTTTTCTCTTTGAGAGCCCATTGACATTAAATCAGCAAATGCACCTCCAAACTCTCATACCCTCCTGACTGCTAGAACAAGCAAACACCAACAGCTTGGACATGGCTGTAACGAAAAGCTTTGGGTTTCTATTTTCATACAGTGTGTGTGACAAGAATGAAGACTCCCAAATCAAAGTGAGGGGTCCTTCTGGCATGGAAAACATGGAAAATCTCTTCAAGTTGATGGCACAGTATCAAGGGACCGGATGCGCACTCATTTTCATTTCCTGACCAAATCACAGTGAAACTAGGAACTTGTTCATCTCACTGTCATTCATAGAAAGTAAAACCACAAAAGACTATTGCAATTTTGTCTTCTGAATTACAGGGGCAACTGGGCTCCTCTGACTCGAACTTTCCCTTGAATTCAGCATGCGTTCTTGAAATAACCTTATTTCAATTAACAATTGTCAGCAATGCTCAACCCAGTACAACCCAGCGAATTTTCTACAATCTTTAGCCTGAGTTTGTCCAGCTTCATCAGTCTTTAGTCTGCTGTTTGCCTTACAGACTGCATATAAATGGTCCCTTAGACTTCACCTTGCACAAACCGTGCTCTTCAAGCTTCTTCTGGAGACCTGGTTCCCAGTCTTTTTCTTTCACATAATTTTTCAATGAATCCTACCCTATTTATTTCTGTCTTCTCCAACCGTGGGCACCAGAACTGAGGTGTGTGAGTGAATGCTACACTCAAAGCCGCAGGAGATGAAGTCACAACTCCTGGTTGGATCCTTGTGTATCTATAGTATAGCTCACAGAGGAGGATCCTGGCAGCAGACCCCACTAATATTCCCTGGCCCACTTCAGATGAGGATGAGCCCCGTGCTGCTGTGCTTGGGATAGAGTGTCCATAAACTGACCCCATCTTAATGAACAGATTGATATTCTCAAAAAGACCATAAATGAAGTAACTGTAATGATGGAAATACTGTTAAGGATATTCTGAACAAATTTCACATTGTGCTACACAGTAGAACAAGGAACCAAAATTGCTCAGGACTGAAAATGAGATGTTACAGCATTTGGCTTCTGGATCAGGAGTTCAAATCAGATGGAGGAGGGTAATGAATAAAGCCTCATTATCATCTAGCAGCCACTAATGAGTGTCAGGAACTAGATAAATACAGGACTTTGCTGACTAGAAATGGCAGCTCCTATTTTAGCAAGAGCTGTCTTTGTAAGAAGGTCTGGAAAAATGTGCCCAAATTCTGAAACCAAGCGATCCCTCAGGTACAAAATTCTTGCACGATGGCAAGTGAGGGGCACTGACTTTATTTTTAGGTCACATGCTTATAACCCGACTGGAAAAAGAGTAAGGAGAAATAGTTAGGAACTCCAGAAACCCACAGGCCTTTGCAACCATCAGTTTTGATGATTTTAATTTGGCTGGCAGGGAGAGGGGAGGTCAGTCTGCAACTGTCCTCCAAGTTGCAGTCTCATAAAGATAATTGCATTCTCACTTTTAAAGAGGACTTTCACTCCATAAACGTCCTTCTCAAAGATCTGTGACACAAATGAGTGTGCCCATTCTCCCTCCAATGTGGACAGCTCTGACAGTTCTGTGACACAAAGCAAATCCCCACCCCACCCCGTGTGCTCTGCCCTCACAGTTTGCCTGAGAGGTTTTCACCCTTCTTTACTAAACTTTCTCTTTGGCTACCTTTTCTTTCCTACATGAAGCAGAAGCCCAGTAATATTCAAGAAGATGACAACACCAGACCTACAGTGTTCGAGTCAGCAAAAGCAGTCATGAAATGATTTTCCTTGTCCCTGACCTGCAGTGGTGCCAGTTATGGCACTCTTCACACAGTCTGAGTTCACTTTCAAATGTATCATCTTGGCTGAGGCAGGCTCTTTGACCTGAGAATCACACCTTAAATCCTTACCCCTCGGAAAAGCCTTGCTTGGTTTGCAGACAGAATTCCCTAACTCACTCCCACTGATACCTTTCATGTGAGGATTAATAGAGGAAGGGACCATGCATTTCACTGCTTTGTCATTTCACTAGCTGTTGGCGCCAAGAGAAAGTCAGAAGCATTCCTGGGCAGAAAAACCCTGTTGTAGAATTTGCAGCAGAGGATGGCAACCAGAGGCAGCTCATATGTGGCCTGTGTAGCTCTGCTGGAGCACTAGGGACAGGCTTGGAAAGAGGAGCAGAACTTTTATAGTTATTAAAAATACTGTAAGAATCGTCTCATAACCTTTTCTCCATATTCCTTAGTCAAACTTTCCTTGATGACCTTTCCCACTCCTTCTGAGGTGTGCTGTAAATCACAGACATAAAATCACATGCCATTCTGCACAAGCAAGCATTTCTCTACCATGAGTCCAACTCACTCTCTGGGTAACTGAGGACAGTAAGAAGTTAAATCCCTGAAACTACTGTTGCAAACAGCAACACTTGACATGGTGACCCCATACCAGGATAATCTTGGATTCTGATCTAGTTAAACATCCCTGTCTAATAACTGCCTCAGGCTGTCAGACTGCAAAACTGCAAACCATGGAAAATAAAGCAACATCACAATACAAAAAAATCTTGCTCTTGTCATTTCTGGCTAAGAACCTACTCACCTTGAGCTGCCAGGTCAAAGAGGCAGGTAGGAAGAGCTGGGGGTATGGCCAGGCAGGAACAGACAATGCAGGCTGTAGTTTGTCTCTGAATGAAAACAATTACCCTTCCAATGCTCTCAGCACTTTTTTTCAGTCTGTTACACCTGCTCTGTAAGGTGTGCTCCTCTGCTCAGTGAGGTGGGTTTTACTGAGGGTGTGAATCAGGTTCTGTCTTGCTTGGGCTTCACCTCTACGCTCACTACCCAGTTCTGGGAAAAATTTGGAGGATTTTTTTCTGAAGTATGCACAGGAAATCCCTGGATGGTGACATTTGAAAATGGGGTTAGGAAAGGCAGGTCTGGGAGCACACAGCTCTTTCTGGAAGCCACATGCTGCCAGCATATTTGGGGAGAGAACTGCAGGATAAGCAGGAGCCTACAAGCAGAATAGTGTCACACATCAAGTGGTCCCTGGAAAGCACAGGAAAACTTAAAAGCA
Source organism: Dendrocincla tyrannina (assembly GCA_035047865.1). Taxonomy (NCBI): domain Eukaryota; kingdom Metazoa; phylum Chordata; class Aves; order Passeriformes; family Dendrocolaptidae; genus Dendrocincla; species Dendrocincla tyrannina. The sequence continues at coordinate 22,248,187 of JAWWMP010000011.1, forward strand.
GCAGCTTCGAAATAAGTAACAAAAAATGAGAAATCTGGAGTAAATGATTAAATAAACTGAGGCCCCACTCAAGGAGGGAAATTAATTAATGACAACTGGCTATATATCCCATCGGTGGGGGCCATGTTTCCTGGACTGTGTTCTTCCTCTATCAAATGGCTTATCAACGGATTAAGGCTTTGACAGCCACTCCCAGACCTGCCAGCTTGGGTTAGGATCTACCTCACTGTCAGACAGGGACTCGCTGAGCTGGAAAACCAGGCTGGACCAAAACACAAGGCACCCACTGGACCCTGGGACCCCCAGACATCCTGCTCCAGTCTCATGCTGATCACAGCACAGCACTGTGTCAATCACTGGGATAGGATGGAAAAGTTAGAGCTTTTGAGGTCCATTTACCACATGACAGGTGTAATAGTCACAGTCATCAAGAGAACTTTCTTCTGCTTTTCAACAGTGGCAGCAGTTCAAAAAGACCCTTAAAAATTCTTTTTTTGTGCACAGTCCTAAGAGCTGCAACTATACACACCCGCTCCTGGATGGGATCCAGAAGTGTCAGCAACAGCCCTAGGGTTAAGTCTGTTCCCTTCTTACTGACAACAATAGTCTAAAGCTCCCCATGAAACTCTTTGTTCCATATCCTCTACAATGAGGCTGAATGAGACCCCAGGGAATCCCACAGTGATAATCCAGCTGCATGTAACTTGCCCGAGGGTCTGTGAATTAACAGTTGCAGTGACTGGCTAGGTGAAAACTTTCCTCATAGCCATTTTTTGGCACTGCAATGCCCATCAGAGCCTTGAAAATTCCTACAGTGGCCACACACTGTGTAATGTTTATTATGGCTTTTTACTCTGTGCACACACTTTGGTAGAGATCCAGTATATGATTCCTCTTACAACTGCTATGTTTTTCTGATCTTCTGTCCATTAATTTACTTATAAATACACATCCCACCTCAAAGCCCACTTTAATGGAGAAACCCCAATATTCCTAAAAGTTTTCAGTCTATACCAAGCGTGAACAACCTCAACAAATCCCAGTAACTCTCATATGGCTGATCTGATTTCTTGTGACACAAGTGCAGTTGCTGTCATTTTGCCTCTAGTGCTGGCATCCAGCCACAGTGGTGAGTCACTGACAGTTCCATTTCAAGGGTTAAATTTGCATGTTTTACATAATGAGTACACATATTTTTCAGTTCCTACTAATTAAATTCATTGCGTCTCCTGTGACTCCACTGTCACTATGTAAATGGAGGCAACCTGCCATTGTTGAGAGAGGCACAAGGCTACCAGGTCCAACCCTCTGTCAGTCACTCTTTGGGACACATCCAGGCCTTACAAGGGCTGCAGAGATGACCCAGACACTACAGCACATGCTTCTGGATCTCTGAGAGGGGCAAAGTATAAAGTTTGAAAAAATAATATTCTCTTCCAGGTCTGTCAGAGACCACGACTGTCTCTGTGCAAGCTGGGAAGCATCAGGACTTCACTATTTGCCACTTGCTGGTTACATATAAAAGTGCTCATTAAATAAAATTTCCTACTTTAGTTTCTCTTGCTTATCTTCAGCAAAATTCTGTGCTTGGATATTGTCAGAAAATACATAGCCCTGCCTCCCACCATCTCCACATTTCTAGATTCCTCCTGTGAAACATTATTTTTCCTAAGTGTTCTGGTTCCTGAGCAAAAGAATGTACTGAAAATGCATGAAAAGGCAGCAAGCTCTGGAAAGGACTGGTTTGGAGATATTTCACCTCAGGCCTGGCAGAGTCCCAAGTGGCATAACATGCTGTGCAAACCAAAGGCACGCTTATAAGAGAGCGACAGGAAGAAAACACTGCCAGTTTTCAGGGAGGGACAATGTCCCTGCCTGTCTCTGCACACCTATCTCTGCATATTCTCATCTTGACTGGCATCCCCTCTCTCTGTTGCCATTTAAACAGGCCGACATATGTGATCTTTAAATTACTGAGTCTCCTCTGACAATCTCAGTTCTCTGGGACTCTTGTGTGAAGGGAAACATCAAGTGACCTTGTCTTGCTCCTCGCAGTCCTGGACAGATTTCCTGCTCCAAGCTCCAGCGTCCCCTCTAAGTTGTATTCATGGAAGTGCTGGCAAAGCTGGGAAGCAGCAGGGGACAAAGCCCAGCTGGCACAGCAGCACTGTGTCCAGTGCTGGGGGGCTGCCCAGGGAAACCCAGCCTCCTCTCTTGGGGGAATCCCTAGCAGTCAATGGTTAGTGAACACAAAATATAAAATGCTCTTCTTAATTGGACTTCTTGCCCTCTGAACAGCCACTAATTATTTTGCCTCCTTACCAACCTCTTCCCCAGATGGCTTTCAAGTTGTATTTCTGGACCTTCTGTAACATGTATAATAGTGGCTTAGGAAAAAATAATCTTACCTTTAAAGTAATGAAGCAGACAGGATCACACAGTGATATCAAAAGACAAATCCAGGTCAAAAGGGAAAAGAAAAAGAGAGAAAAACCACAGTTAGAGTTGTATGTCACAATGAGTACACCAGCTAAACAGGAAAAAAAGAAGACAATTTAATTAAATTTAGTTTGCTTTCTCCAAGCAAATGATAAAGTAAAAGCAATGGGGCAAATGAAATAGTGACACAAAGTGCTTCTGTCAGTGGATAAAGATTTCAGAGATTCATGCAAATAACCTTTTACCAGCATTCCTTCATGACCCTGATTTGCTGTCAGTAAAGGAGTAAGAGGAAGATCTTTTATGTACTATGAAATTTAATGCAGACACACACTGTTCCAGCAGTACTGGGTGCAGATGGAGAGGAAAGGCAGGGTATGTATCAAAGCATCTATCTGCACACGCTCAGCAGTATTAAGCCCTTGACAAAGCTCCAGCCTTGGGTGGTGCCAGCCCAGCCCTCTGCATTTGCCATGTTATCCCAGAGCCCTAGGCACAGTTCTAACATCCAGCCCTTCTTCTATTAGCAGCCTACTCCTGGCATCAACCATGGAAAAGGCTTTAGAGACCTGTTAACACTAAACCAAAAATCCATAAAACAACCTCTGTTTGGTGCAATGAAGGGATAAAAAAGAGGAGGGGAGTATTTACTTGCAAGAAAAGAAACAAAGACTGTTCTAAAGCCAGAAATTCTGTGAGTTTCCTGGGGAGTTTATCAGTGAGACTGAAAGGTTTCCAATACTACTGAAGGAAGCAAGCAGGAAGCAAGTATTCAAGTCCTTCAATTGCCTTATCATTAGTGCTCCCACACTGTGGTGAAAGGTTTGACACAAGTGTCTGGGAATAAAGGAAAAAACCAAAGCAAATGGGAACTCCCTTCTCCCGTCACCTGTGTCCCCCCTCCATGCCTGCATATAAATGCAAGGAATTTGGCATGCCACGTTTGAATTATTTTTTATAATGAATTATTTTTATAATGTTTTTCACTTTCAGTGATGACAAAAATTAAAAGTTTTTTTTTTTCAATACTAAGAGGAACCTCTACTGGGAGTTGCAAAATCAAATTTGCTTGAATATTAAAAAACTTGAACAAAGCAGTGTCAAAGTATTTCTGTATGTTCTACTCAAGCTGCAATGCTTGACCCTAAACGGCACACAAATAAAGAGTTGTTCTTCCAGAGACATTTAGGATCATAATGTAAGAAAAAAGACCATAGACAGACACAGAGAGCAACTGGAGGAAGACATGCACTCTCTGTTCATCCCAGCCTCGCAGGAATAAGTTAAAGAAACACCTGGCCGAGCTGGGTCAAGGCTCTGATTCCTCAGTGCTGTCTCAGAGCTAATTATCCCAACATGCTGCTGCCTGGGCACCTCTGTGCTGGCTCCAGTTCACAGGGCAGGAATCCTCTGTGCTAGCAATGATGCTCCTCTGTGCCCCAGGCCCGAGCTGGGTGCTGAGACTGGCCCTCCAACCACGGAATGCAAGTGGGGACAGGCAGCAGATGAGCTCCAGTGATGATGCTCGCTCTCACTCATCGGGAGGCTGTGAGGGAAACGAGAACCTTCTGCCAGAGCACTTCTGCCAGGGTATTCTTCCCTCCACCTTTTTTCTGTTTATGAAAAAAGACAGGGAGGAAATGAAATCTTGGATAAAGTCACTGCGCTGAAGGACCCAGGAGGGTGGAGAGAAAACAGCTCTAAATGAATTCCAGTGAGGATCTCAGCCCTCAGTAACCACTGAGCACAGATGAAGGAGACATGAGCAAGGGCAATGAGACACACATTTCCTACAGAATGCAGTGGGCACATGAACTGTGTCTGACTTTCACAGCAAAACCTTCACAGGCTGTCTGTTACTGTCTTGATGCTCATCCATGCACTGAATTCATTCAGTGAATTCAATCTTTGATAGGAAATCAGTGAGAATGGAGGAAAGGAGTTAAACCCCCCCATGGTAAATGGAAGAGTAAGCTCTGCAAGACAGGAGAACCCAAAGGGTCTGGAGTTTGGGCAGAGTTGGTCTAAGGGCTCTCCCCTCCCACTGAGATCTGCACCCAGGTGGTTTCTTGTCTCTGGCGTGGGGTGAAAACCGCTGGTTCAGCTGACGTTTGAAAGGGACAGGAAGTTCTGTAGGAACTTTTTCCACAAGATTCTTTATCTTTTTTTTCTGTCTCAGCAGGGCCCTGTAGCTCCACTTCCCCATGGGGAGCTGGAATGAATTATGAAGCACATGTCCTTTGCTGCAGGGCCTGGAACACGGCACAGGAACCAAGGAAATTTACTCTCTGTATTTCTAAGATACTCTGATGCCTGGAGGTACTATATTAAAGCTGCACTACAGAATCAGCAGCAGAAGAGTCCCACACAACTAACTCCAGAAAAAAAAAATCCAATTTTCTACGTGAACACACAGTGGTTCGTGTCTCTCCAGTTTGGCTTCTGCCATATTGCACTATTGGAAGATTACACACAAGGGCAAAATGGAATTACTTGTCTTTATTCCCAGACCAAACACCAAATGAGCTGAATGAAGATGTTTGCTTACAAAAGCAATGACATATGTGACAGTGTCTTGACACTTAAGAGCACATCCTACCGAAGGGTCAGAAGAACTTCAGCAATATCCATAAAACAGTCCTGCAGCATCCTTGAGAAAGTGCTGAAGACTAATAACTCCAAAAGGTAGGCAGGAAAGCTGGCGCTTCAGAGAAGCCATAACTAAAGATACACAGGAGGGTGGGTGCACACAGCCACACTGCCAGCAGAAAAGCTCTCACCCAGCCATGGTCAGGCTCCTGGTGCCAGCTGGGGTTGATGCCACGAGCCAAGCAGGGATGGGGCAGTTGGGGTGTGGCAAGGGGCTCGAGAAGGACGGAAGGGTAAGGCATGGTGGCAGCTGAGACCCGGTGCTGTGCCCACCCCTCTGCCTGTGTCCCCACCACATACAGCCCTCTCTGGCTGCTCCCACCCTTGTGATGATGGCTGGCAGAGGCTGGAGGAGGCTGAGGAGCTGGGAGCCCTTGGCACAGGCTCAGAGCATCCTTGTTGCTGTCTGGATCATCCCCCACATCTGTAAAGGAGTGGCTGAAATGTAGGAAATGTGTGATCTTTGCCACGATGGAGCTCAGTTCAGGCTATTTTAAGCATCATCACCGCATTCCTCTGGTCCTGCCACACAAGGCAGCGTAGGTATTTATACCACAGCCTTGATCCCCAGAGGACTGTAGCATGGCCACAAAGATAGCTGAGGTATCAAAGGGATTTGAACTTTTTTTTATCTTGAATGGCATGGGGCTGATGGAAATACTGTTATTAGAGATGAGCTGGAGCTAACATGGTTTGTATGGAATTCGACATGCACTCTGTCTCCAGCTCTTAAGCACTGCTCTCTGCTGCACTTCACTCCCTGCTGAGCCCAAGGCAGATTCCAGTCATTCCAAAGCTACAGGCTGTTTTAAGGGTCTCAGATGCAAGCACATCAAAACTCAGATTTATTTTTCTTTTATTTCCTTTTAGCCTGTGCTGGCTGATGGGCACAGTGTCTCCTATCAGCAAAATTAAGAGCATCACCCAGTAAATCTCTTTCCAGGGGTCAACATGAGAGCGCAGAACAATTGTCTCTGGAGAGCAAGATTATTTGTTTAATTCAAACACAGTTTTTTCTCATTAGCTGGGAGAGAAAGGGAAGGGAGTAGGAAAATCAATAAATATAAGAACTTCAATAATAATAATCACATAGGAAAAAGTTAAAACGAAGTTAAATAAATTAAGTTTAATAATGATTTTTAATTACACAGGTTTTCATTTTGCTTTTCAAATGGATCTTAAAAACCTTACCCTTAGAAACCTCACTGTATTTATGAAATAATGAATAATTCAACACAGCTGCAGTTGACACTTTACACACCACTGATAGTAATAGCATTGCTGTGATCAATCTGAGGCATGCCTTTCTTTAAAGTTCCTACATCTGGCTGCTAATACAGCTCTGAAGCACAATGCCTTTGGCAGTGCCTAATTTTGTGAAGAGATGCATGGAAGCAGAACTGAAATTCTTCCTAAGCTGCTGCGTGCCATCTTACAAAGGCTGGCTTGCTCTGTGAGGCATCTCACTCAGGGACAGGGTCGGAAGCAGGAAAGAGTGGTCTTGGAAATGACAGCAGGCTGGTTCCTGGTTGTTGGCTTTGGGCAGGGCAAAGAGAACACTCAAGAATGTGCCTGCAGGAGAAAAGTGCTTCCATGTGCCCTGGCACGCCAGCTATACAAGTGAGAGTCTTGTCTCTCCCAGGACAACAATTTCTGGAATCTTACAAATGGCAAATTGTTCTTAAAGTCTGAACAGGAGAGTAAAGGAAGAAGTTCTTCACTCGATTATCATATAAGAAGCCTACCCCAGCCCCTTTTCCTGAAATGTCCCTCCAGCAATGCAATGAAGCACTGTCTGTTTATATTCAACGAGGAGAAAGCTGCACATTTGTGAGGGGAGCTCCTCACAGATCAGTCCAACTATCAGCAAAGCACGAGGGATGTACAAATCCTTAAACATAAAACAAATAAAAGCACTACCATTAAAAGGCAGCAACAACAAAACGACTTCCAAGAAGGAAACAACAAAGACATTCAAACTTCAGCAGGAAGTTCTCCTGTGAGAGGCAGAGTTCTCACTATGTTTCGTGACAGTAACCCAGGATACAGCTTTAAAGTTCTGCCTTAACCAGAGCAAAGCAATGGCTCGAGAGTGTATTGCCTGAACTTTATGCTTTTGTTTTTAAGGAACCGCAAAATTATTAAGAAATTGTGTCATGCTGCATATGAATTCAGTTTTTCACATGGTGAACTCTTACGTCTGTGGTACATTCAGAGACAAACTCAAGGGATGAACAAACTTGAGCCATTTAAATAATTTATGCACATTTGGAAACGCAGGTGTACAAGTGATGTGAACGGTGCTCTGTAAACAGCCATGTGGTTGAATAACTTCATTCCCATGACCTGTTTAACTAGCAAGTTCCTGTACAAAATATGCTCACTGATTTTGGCTGGCTTGATTGGGATGCCTTGCCATAGACACAGAGGAAAGAGGGGGTGACTGAAGGTCCTGGGGTTCACAAAACTAATCACAGCTTATTAGCAAACTCTGTGTTTTGCTCAAATTCAGTCACTCGTTCCTTTTAACTCCCTTTCTTGACAACTTGACAACAGAAAAGCCCTTCAAAACAACCTGCATGCTTAAATTTCAATCACAATTTTAAAAGATGGCTAGAATGTGCTTAGGAAGTATTCAAACAGTAACGTCCCTTTCATTTGGGACTAATCTTAGGGAAAACCTCTAGGTCCCTCAGTACATTTCAGGTTTTATTAGTAATTTGGAAATTAAGACATTTAACTGTAATTCATTAAAAAAAACCCAAACAAAACACAACTTTGGAAGCTTGTGCTCTCATTTATCCACCAAATCCAAGTAAAAAGTAGTGTTAAAGCTTACCAAGCAGCAGAAAAAAATATCCTAAACACCTACAGGAAAGAAATCTGTGCTGAGAGCCCTTTAGGCATGCTGGAGGAGGATGAGAAGAACTGACTTTGTGGTGGTATCTATCAAGATGTCCCCGTGGCTGACTCAGAGGCTTCTGTAATGCTTCTCTGTAAGGAGCTCAAAGGTATCCACTGATATGGAGGGAGGAGAGATCGTGGCTTTGGACCCTTCCCTAAAGATACTGACATTGGACCACCAACTCCAGCAGGGCAGCAGGAGGGAAGACAAACTGTACTCACCACAAAGATTTGGCATTTAGCCATTTCTGGCACTTCTTGCAGTGCCTCATGTTAGCAAAACACAGCAGGAATATAATATCCGTCCTAAGGTTTGGTAGGTAACTCTAAGAAAATGTTGGAAATGCTCTATTTTCCATTCAAATTTAAAAAAGAAACAACAGAAAGCCCAACAAAGTGGGATGTAAAAATGATTCCTGCTTTAGGTGTTAGACCTGCTATTGGCCTTACGTGTCTCCTGTGTGAAGACACTGTTTAAACTCAGGGGAATGCTTTTGAAGTGTGGGAGACTACACACTTGGTAAATTCTGTCACCAGTAGGGGACCTTATTGGTACAGTGTGGCTTGGATATTCAGAAAACATCGATGAAACCTATCCTAAATGCCAGTAAGAGAAGTTCACAGCAAGTCTTCTCTGTGGAAGAAGCTGCATGAGTTTTGCTGCAGCTCCCATCAAGAGCTGATCCACCAGGCTCTTTCAGCCAGGGCTTTATCCCTGCAAACCACAGCCAGGCTAATCCAGACACTGATGGATTTACCCAGTGATGCAAACCCTGGGCACAGAGCTGCATTTAGACAGACCCAGGTATTAAGCAAACCTTCATGCCACTGACACAGAGCAATGCTTCAAAGCTCCGAGGTGCTGGGAAAGCCAAAGTGCTCTATCCCTTAAAAAGCAAACACCCACTTTACAGGAGAGCAAAAAATTCTGTGAAACTCACTTTAGATGGAAATGCAGTTCACAAAACCTGCTGCTTGGGAGACAGGCTTTGGTTTTGCAGCACCAGCTCCTCTGCAACCTGATTTTTCTCAGCCAAAGAGAATAAAAAGCAGAAGAATCTTGTTTGAACAGATTTTGTTTTGTTTCTTTTGTCTCCTTCCTTCACAAGAGCTGTTAATGTCAAAAAATGTCAGAACGCAATTAGGGAGGCCTTTCCTCCCCTTCTGTAAGCTTCCTGACAGTATTAAATCATTATCTTATAAATTAGTTTCAGAATGATGACAAATACATGGGAAAAAGGGTACCACCAGGGATATGGCACCAACAGGGCTAATGCTCAGTTTGAGCCTCATGTTCACTGCTTTTGGCAAGTCTTGCACACATATTCTGGCCCCTTCCTGAGAGATTCACTTGAGGTCTCCTCTAATTTTGGTATTTTAGTAGAGCCCATCATTACACAAGCTAAACGAATGCTGAAGCAATCGACAAATAGCAAAGCAGATCCTACAAACACCTTACATTTTGAGAAACAGAAAGACAGACATTCTTTCAGAGGACTTTGCAGCTTTCAGCCCAAGGGTAGCACTGGTGCACCAAAGACCAAACCCAAACCTGAATTACTGTAATGCCTGACCTTTGCTTACAAGGACTCTGACAAAAGACACCATCACAGATAGTTCTGTCATACAACAGAGTTTCAAGAAAAGCTAAAATAAATAAGTAGAAAGCACTGACAGGAATTTGGGGCCAGAGCCAGCATGGTGGGACTGATGTGGTTTTGCCAACGTGTAGCAGAGTAAGAAACTGTATTTTGAAAATAATTGACAGGGGCTTGAGAGCCATGCAGTGCTGCTCTGGGTTCAGCATCACCACGGAGAGTCAGGCCAAACCACTCTGCATCACACCAGGGTGAGAGAAAAACAAGCTGGCTTTTACCTACTTTTGTTCTTGCCCCCTGCAGGCTCAGGCTGCTGCAGACAGCTGCAATGAGCCTGCACTCCAGGGATTCATTTCTGGCAGACAGGAATTCCTGACAGCACTGAACTCCTTTCTAGCTATCCCTGTTTCCCCACCTGGAACATCCCTGCAGCACATCCTCCAGGCTAGCAGAGCTTGTCACATCTCATGCATCTCATTACGCTGGATGCAGTTGAAGCTGGTACTTTACATGTCCTGTAAAGCACCTACTCCATCCAGGTGCCATATAAATAAGAACAATCACTTCATTTGATGTAACTTTGTCTTCCATTGCTAAGTGGAAATGTCAGGGAGAAAAAGGGGTGGGGGAAAGAGGTCTGGCTTTTTAACACCATCCAAATTGCCTGGGTCTGCAGTATGGCATTGTAGCTTACTCTCTGTTGGGAGTCTCTCTTCAACACTTGCAGCTCCATGATTCACAAATGCTTTAGCCTTCTTCTATGTCCCTGCCTCTGAAATCCTAGTTAGAAGACAGAAGCCTACCCAAAGACAGAGCAGAGTGTGCAGCTGGAGGGCAGAGGGCCAGAAGAGCATCCCTCAAAGCTGCCTTACCTGCTGCTCCTGCTTCCACTGCCCACAGAGGGTGCCTGTGGAGCTGAGCCTGCAGTACAGGTGATGACAGCAACGCTGCTGATAATAGATTTGGCATTAAGGAGCTTTGCCACTTTGCTCTCAAACCCTCTTAATTTCACAGACCAAGGAATAGATAAAATCTGATCAGCTGGATAATGGGCCTACCCCCCCAACTGGAGACTGGTGCATGAGCAGGTACTGGAGCTTTTCCCCTCACAGTACTCTACTGCACAGATTCCAATAAGAATTTAGAGGGATCAATTCCCCCACTGTCTTCTCTTTGCACATCCACGTACAGCAGTGCCAGGCCAAGTATGGGGCGAGTTCGGACCCTCCATCTACAGACATGCCTGCCCACAGCCACAGCTTTTATTGTACAATATGTCCCAAATTTTAAAAACATCCCTTCCTCACTAGAGGGGGTGTCCAAGGTGAGAATGCAATTTCAGTAGCTGAGCTATAATAAGGAAAAACTCTACAGTGGGACTATTTAAAAAGGCTCCAATTAGAAATACTGCTTTAATCACACATACTAGTTCCTGATTCTTGTGCATATTTCAGCTATTCCAACTCAGGTTACTGGACATACCTCCCCTCTGTGTATAACATATAGCATGAAAAAGCACTACTTCTTACAGGTGAACTCAGTGTGGTCCATAATTAAACAACTATATACATATTTATCTCCCATCTGCCTATTTGCAAAATGGTTGTGAATGGAATTTTGGTTTATGGATCACTCACAGCTGTTTCCTTCACAAAAGGAAAAAGAAGACAGAAGAAATACCCTGGCAGGACAAGGTGACTGTTTGAAGCTGAGCTGTAATTTGCAGCAACAGTTTCCCCGAGTTGGTTCTTCAGTCAATTCAGCTGCCAGTGCTGAAACACACACCCACCTCCAGAGCTCCAGCCCAGCCTCAACCTACACTCCCAGGGCCTCTTCTTTCCATAAGGAAGGCGAGAAAAGTTTCCTCAGAATGAAAAATCTCTGTGCTGAAGATTTCGGAGAGGGCGAAAGAAGAGGCATCTACGTTTGCTGAAATAACTCCACCGAGGTTTTCACCTACAATGCCTGGGATGCAGACGCTGGCATGAAGTACAAGAGGAAATCTCTCTGCAGAGTGGGAAGGAGTAATATCAACTCTGTGACCGAAGCACAGCTCTTCCAGATGTGGCACACGAGCTGGCTGCTGTCTGGAGCACACAGGGTTTAACAAAGGCCAGGATCTGCTGCCCAGGTCTCCCAGCCCAGAATGTTTCAGAAGGCAGGGGGACGTGCCTCCCCAAGGAGAGCGCTGGACAGTCAGAGGGAAGGGCTTGTGAACCAGCTGACAGCACCGTAAAGGAAGCCTTGGGATCCATTTTGAGATTCTCTGCGATATGACTTGTTTGACTTTTTAATTTCCATGTATATCCAAAAGTCAGGGAACAGACTGGCCTGCTGAGGCAACCAAGTAAAGTTCAGGATATGTCCTGACAATAGGAATGATACCTGATGAAGGGACAGATGCTCAGGTGGAATTTCAAAAAACTCCTTACGGGTCAATTTTTTGGCAGTTTCACCTCTAACTGGTCCTCGCAACAAAAATAAAATGAAATCATTTTTAGGGACAGAGGACACAGAAATTGTTGAGCTGCTTGATGGGACGCTGAAATGCACTTAAACACCAGGAGGATTCAGGAGTTTGGATCTATTGTCATGGATTGTTCTTGGGTGTGCAACTGCATTCTTCCATCTCTGATAAACTAATGGTCACATTATGCATTATTGCAATCTGGGACTCTTACAGATAAAAGAGGCACTGAGAGCTCTCACTCCTCCATGTATGCTGGGACAGACAATAAATGCCCAATCATGCAGGTGTACAGTCCACTGCTGGGCAGCCAGCTACAGCAGAAGTGGCCAACACACATCCCAAAAGGAGAGGAAGAATGGCAGGAAGATTCTCAAAAGACAGTTTGAGGTAATATAGGGCAAACATAAAAATTAGACTGGATATCAGAGACTGAGGCTCTGCTCCGAGCTCAAGCAGAAAGAGATAACAGAATGAGAAGGGCAGAGCTACCCTGTATTTCATGACCTCATTTAGAATCCTGTTTTCTTTTGCACCAGGAAAATAATGGTCCTGCAAAGGACTCCCAAAGCCACTTTCCTGGAGAACTTCCATTTTTTTGCTATAGGGCTTCCATCCACCACTTTGTGTCCCTCTGCAGCAGGCCCTGAGAGGAGATGAATGTGCTGCATTACAGTTTTTTCTTTTCCTTAGAGAGGCTTTCAGGGTTAGTGAATGATGACAGTAAAAATACATGGAAAGGAAGAGTGATCTGCTGGCACCAAAACATGGATTTTCTGGCAAGTTTTGATGAAAATTAATGAGAAATACATGCAGTCATGGTCACATCAGCCAATATTGACTCTCTTGGACTAGTTACCAGATGAAATCATGCCCTGGAATGCAGGCTGCACTGCCAGAAGCATTATTTCTTTCTGGAATTCAATTTTTCAACCCAAGAAACAACCACTTTCTGTCTAAACTGAAATTACCAGACAAGAGTGTCACCTTTTAAGCACGTACTGAAAGTTTGAGTAAAAAGGAAAACAAACAACCCTTCTGCCTCTTTACCTAGCTCTGTAACTATTGAAATACTCCCTTCAGGCTGCAAAGAAAAAGACTAACACTTTTAGAGATCTGTCTGGCTTCCAGCACTGACAAAAGGCAGGCATAGCCTATTCTGTTTCACATTTTCTTCAAAATGAGAGATCTTCTGGCATGGCACCAGTAGGGGACACACTAAAAAGTGAATTCTCTCAACCCTGACTCAGACAAACACTTGAGCTGAGCCCAGACCTTTTTCCATTTGGGAAAGGAAGACTTCAAGCGGGTGTGTAACTTCAGGCACGTGCTTAAGCCATTTGCTGCCCAAGGATGGCCCACTGAACTGGGAGAACATGACTGTGGGTGTGCAAGGGTGGTGGGCACTACTGGAGCTGCTGTTCCACAGCCCAGGCCCAAGGACTGGCACATACCAGCACAGCTGGGCTTGGAAGAGGCAGCTCCAGGGTGTCCTGTAATAAACCCAGTCACTTAGCTGAGAGCTTGGAGTATCTGGAAGCCAAGACATCATCAGGATGTCACCTAAAGGTGTAATGTAGCAGTTTACCCCTAAAACCTGTGCAATCATGTAAGGATATACATTTGCCCAGGGAATGACTGAATGTGGGCGTATCATTTTGTTAATCATCGAACACAGAAAGGTGAGTGAAAGCTGGTGATTATGGACTTTTTTCAAACAGACTGCTGGTAAACTGCCTGGGAATCACACCTCAAATAACTGCAAGCCATTTCTGGCCACCGCGTCAGGAAAATCAAGCCCTAATGTTTGCCAGGTTATCCTGCATCTCGTTGCGTGAGTGGGAATCAACTCACAGGTCAGGGACTGAGCAAACTGAGTAAAGCAGAGAGCAACCAGGTGGCTGCAGGATGTGCCAATCCTTATGCAAAAATGAAGGTACTGTAGTTCCTGCCCTACAGTTACAATTTAGTTGGCCTATCCCTGAGAAAAAGCTACGAGAACACGAACAGACTGGAGACAGGTCATCTTTTACATTGATCTCTCTGTATTACAATAAAGCGCCAGACAAAGGCACTTAATCTTCATGTGGACCAGCAGAAGCCTTTTAGTACTGCTTGATATGTCAGAAATGTCCTGCCTTTGATTTTGACAGGACAGTGATTTCCTTGGAGCAAATATGCATATATGTCATGGAGGTGATGTCTTCAGAAAAGGGAGATAGGAGAGGAGAAAAAGGAGCCAGCAGCAATTTTGCATGGCTGTGCCTTGCTGTGTTCACAGTCGAGGAGAACTGATATCTGTATCACTGAGATTTGGTCTCATTCCTTTGGGGACTGTAGTAACCATCTTCACATGGAAAACAGCTAAAAGGATGCGACATATAAAAGAGCTGATTCACAACTGCTCCACTTGAAGACTATTAATCTAATTTCTTTATGATTATCTTTTCAGAAATTGGATCCAGCTGTTCAGCAGTCTTCAGTGGGAGGTTAATGAATATGCTGAGCTTGCAGAACAAAATGTTCAGCTTCAAAAAACTTCTGGGTTCATTTTTAATGAAATGTTTAAAAATATTTGCTTTTATCTGTCTTGCAAGCTTCAGAAGTAGCCCTGGCGCCCTTTTAATTTGCTTACTTGATAATTTTTGTTAAAAGAAACTCAAAATGCATGTATTAAAATGCATCATAATGTTGCCTGTTTAGTCCAACCAGTATGCAAAATTCAAAGCCTTCTTGTCTTGTTTCCCTGAAAAGTTGATAAGGCTCCAATATTTTCTTTATAAATAAGGGAGGACTGCACAAAAATCTACAAAAAGTCTAAAAGGGGTAAAAGGGGTAAAAAGAAGGACCAAAACTACTCTTGGAGGCTGGGAGGATGTCAGGAGCAGGTACCCTACACACCTGACAATATTCCTGGCCATCCCTGAGCAGTATTTCTAACTACTGCTAGGAAAAGGCTTGACACAGTGCAGCTGTCCTCTACCCTCTCCAGAACTCTCCTTTTCCCAGCCTTCTGTGTCAGGAAGCCCTGCCCTGGCATTCTTCAGGACCAAACCTGCCCTGGTTTCTTCCTCCTGTTCCCTCTCACAGCAGGGGCTATGGAGAACCTGAGGACTCGCTAACAGAGTGGTCCTGCTCCGCTCAGCAACATCCACTGGAAACATCTGGGACTCAGCTTTGGCTCTGGCTTTCACTGCCAGGCTGCAATGTCGGCAGGGCCTTCTGGTATTAAACTGTTACCAAGAAAGGAGCATTACATGGCTTCATTGTTTATCCTCAATGTAGAATGCTTACCACACGGATAGGTGCTTGCCAAGCCTGTGAGTGAGGACTATTTTTATCTTCTACTGACACAATATATTTATTCCCTCGGAAAAGAGGGAAGGCAGCAGTGTAACCATCTCCTTGTGGAACATTTTGCTCCTTGATAATTCCTGCATGGCTTCCCCCATGCCCAGGTGCCTCAGCTGGGATGCACAGCACACACAGTGAAGGTGGTCACCTTAACACACAACATGGAACAGCAAAAGCATTTCTGAACACGTCAGAAAGAAATTTCTGCCTGAGGCCCCAGAGCAGCTGATACAGGCTCTACCTGCAGGAAGCTCTCCATCAGTAGGGGTTATTTGGCTTCTGATTTTATGCTGTGTATACTCAAGGTGCACACTTCTAGTGCCCCAGGATTTACCAGCAGGGTCTACTTTTTCACCTGTATATTTACTGCAGGTATTTCACCCTGTTCTTCTGAGAGAAAAATTGGTTGGGTGACCTATGATTACATACCCTCAGTACAACCCTGTCTTAATACTCTATTCTCCTTCTCATTTGCATCCCTACCTGCGAACTTCAAAGTAAACTCTTAAGGGTGGAGGCAAAATTTTATATGAAGAGCATCACTTCCTTGTGCCCCTTCAGGACTAGCTCCAGGCATAGCACCACAAATGGCTGTGCTGTTTGTTCTTGCAGCCCAGTTTCTCCTGTGTCTGTCTTGCTGGCCTTACAAATCCATTTCGTTAAGGAAATCAGGACCAGTTCTCATCTATGCTCATACATACCATTTTTGCATTTTCCAGCATTAGGCATTTGCAGACAGACTCTTGAGACAAATTTATTACTTCCCATGCTTATGTCCTAGGCAAATGCTGGCAGGAGCAGCGTGCTGCTGCTTCAGTCCTTGCCTGCCAATTTCTCACCAAAATAGTTTTGCAGGACTCGACTGCCTTCGGGTCAGCCCTCTGTGTCAAGCCAGTTCTCTCGCCTGTTTATCCCTTAACTAAACACCGGCAAACACAAAAAGGACATGTCACCTTTCTGCTGGAAGAAATAAACTGACCTTCAGTGTGGCTTTGCCCTTTGCTCTATAAAATAATAAAAAGAGTAGGAAAAAATACGTACTTGGTGCACTGCCCCAGTGACTTTTAGACAAATCTAAAGCCAATCTGGGGTGCACGAGTGGATATAGTTTATTACAACTCTGGCATTTTTACATCAGTTTACTATCAACAGGAAGCAAACTGTTTGAGAAATGCCAGACAAATAGCTCTGTGCAATCCTGCAGCCTCCTAGAGAAGTGCTTTTAAGCAGCTAAACTGGGAAATCTCTCAAATGAAACTAAGCAATAGCTCACAGTCAGATGCGCTGACAAAAGGACAGAGCACTGTTTCAACCACAAGAAAATCCACTCTTGAGTTAGAAGCTGCACTAAGCTAATTATGAATCTGGATAATAACCATGAGAGGAAGCATGAGAGAATGTTCTCTCCACGTTGCATTTATTCTGCACAGAATTCCTCCTGCAGCTCTGTAGGAACACGGGCCTGCATCCCCACATCCTCATTCCCAGCTCACGCTCTGGACCATGTTCCTCTGCTGACTCTCTCACCCCTAACTTGGACTCTGTCAAGTCACTGTTCAGGGGTACAGCTTTCATCACGAAAGCCAAGATGAGTGTGGAAATTCAGGCTGTCCCAATAAAAGCCCCAGCTCAAGAGCCATTTTTATGTAATTGCCTATGAAAGATATAACGCTCCTCATGTTCAGACTACCAGGTTTCATGCTTTGCTGGGAATAGACTGAATAACACTCTGATGCATCTCATACACAGACACATCATTTTCCAGAATGCCAAAGTCACATTTTTGTAAGCTCCTTCCTCTTTGTCTTGGACTGGTGGGTAGCAACCACAGGGAAGGGTGAGCTTTAAAATACAGCGAAGATTTGCAGTGGGAACGTATCATTAATTTGCATTTCTTTCCTGCAAATTGAGAAATCCAGCTCAAAATGCCCCTGTACACAACATTTGCTTCCTTAGGAATATTCAGGATACCTCTACTGACTGGTGCAACAGCTCTTGGTGCTGCAAATTAATTATGGGTAGACTCCCAAGCTTTCAGTATAATTGCTGGATAACTTGGTGTTATAAACATTGCCAAGGACATCCCAGGTGAAAAAAGCCTCCTCATATATAAGGCTTACAAAGATCTTGTTCTAAATTGACATTTAGCTCCTTCATAATGGTAATAAAAAGCTCCACGACTGGTATGTATTTCAAGAGCAGCCCTGGTACTCAAGAGTAGGCACACACATTCAGACAGATATAATTTACACTTTGATTCTGAATACATGCAACACTCACTGTATGAAAGAGCTGACCTGCCCTCTATAAATATTTTTGAGGCAGCTTCAAAGGCCAGCTGGAATCTCTTCTACGGCAGATACGCAAACTCTAGGATTACACACGTGGGGAGGGAGACGGCTCAGGGGAAAGAGAATGAACAGCCACGCTCTCCTTCCAAGGGCACGCTCTCATGCCAGCCTTGATAGATGCTTCTACCTAGAGACTGATCAGTACTCAACATGAACTGGGGCACTCCTAATCCAGTCCCTAGGCAACAAATATCTATGTGAAAAAACAAACCCTGACACAACTTGGAGGACAGTAACCGGCAAAGGCAGGAGGGACACAGAGGAATGAGGACACGCAAATTGCTGACAACTTTGACCTACATGCATTCTCATCACTGTAATAGCTCAGATAATGTTCTTAAAAGGGTTTCTGCGTGCCAAAGAAGAAACCCTCTGCTTGGGGACCGTAGGGAAAACTGTTCTTCCCTCCGCAATGAGTGTAAATGGTGAAGAGGGAGCCCATGCACTGGCCTTTTCAAGGCTGTGCTGCTTTCTGGTGGAAGAATGACCTACATGTTTTTTGGCAGCAAAGTCAACTGAAGTAGCTCCTGCCATCCCTCCTTGCCCTGCATGGTCCTTTTCCACCCCCAAAGCAGTGTCAGAACAACTGCTTCATGGAGCTGAATGCTGGGCTTGATCAAGCAACGGAGCTGAGTCAGAAATAACCC
Organism: Dendrocincla tyrannina; assembly: GCA_035047865.1. Classification (NCBI taxonomy): domain Eukaryota; kingdom Metazoa; phylum Chordata; class Aves; order Passeriformes; family Dendrocolaptidae; genus Dendrocincla; species Dendrocincla tyrannina. The sequence goes on from JAWWMP010000011.1 coordinate 22,266,596, forward strand.
AGCAAAGAAGGGAGCCCTGACTGCTCTCCTGAGCCAGTTCAGCCTGCAACCCTGGAGCCAGCAGCTGGGGGAGACAGGGACAAAGGAGAGGGCAGTAAAGGAACTGTCAGCCAGTGAAGTCACCAATAATCATATTTTCAAACCATGCCCTAATTTGATCCTCACATCCTCCAACCTCGTGAAATTGCACTATTTTTTTCCTAATTTTATATACTAAGAAAAGAATGAGTTAGTGAAATATCCAGGTGTCCTGTCTGCCTAACTGGAGAGTTGGGAGCTGGCAGGGTGATACTGCCTCTATGGCACTCCTGGGGTGTGCAGTGCCATGGGGTAGGGTCTGGCCAGGCTCCTGCCCCAGCAAGGGACCAGCAAGGGAACCGGAACATAAAATACACCTTGTGTAGATCCAACTTACTAACCAAAAGAAAACTCCAAAAACATCAAATGAAATTCCAGCCTCTGCCTTTTCACAATGTCTTGGAGTTTTCCCAGTCAGAACTGTGTTTTTCTCCTCCTTGCAGCTCAGCTGTACTTCCCCTAAACAAGGGTTTTCCACGGGTCCAGCCAAACAAATGGGACAATCACATTCTCAACATTTAAAAAGAAGATGCAGAATTTCCAGCAAACTCTACTCTCAACCTGCTGTAGCATTACATTTCCTTTTCTAGATTAAAAAGTAGTCTCAGAATTCTTAAATGCATACCCAAGAGACTCTGTTAAGCAGAGAAGCCTCAGAAATACCACAATACAGAGTATCATAGTGCATCTCAACACAGAAAGAGTCTGTCAAACCTCCAGGGCTACAACCAAAGCCAGTCACCCACCCAACCCATGCTCCCCTTTGCCCTGTATTTTTGCTCTGCAATCCTGTGCAGGGCAAGCCAACACTCAGCAACAGGACAATTTGCTGTGGACAAATATCCAGCTAGCAGCCAAAGTGACCACTGGCAGGACCTAGGGAACCTCCACTGTCAATGACTGTAAGAAGTTAGCTAAAGATCTCTCAGGAGAAGTTTCTTTTGAATGGATCCTGCCTGGGGGCAGCAGGGTGGAGGAGATGACCTCCTGTCCTTTCTAGTTTGATCTCCTCAATTCTGACCAAAGCACAGAGGGCATGGAAAGCTGATTCTGATCTCGTCTCTGACGCTGAGTTTTCATTCACCCTTGCAACTACTGTTAGCTTCTCAGAATGCTCTACTTGCCACAAAACGGGGATTAAAGCATTTCCTAACGCATCTAAACATGTCAAATGCATATACACACAGAGAGAAATACATACATGATGTACATCTATAGCTACATTTGTATCTATAACCATTTATCCACAAAACACACATATATTGCTTCTATAAACAAGAGTCATTCCAGACAAGCATGAAAGTAGTAGATGAGGAAGAAAATGGAAAAAAAAAGAAAAGCATTAAGGCTAGGGACATAACAATAATTCTGTAGCTGGTACTTCTGACTGCTATTTTTGCAGCACAGTCTCCATCTCAGACTGGTCAGACTTTTCTGGGAACACAAGTGAGACTATAACTCCTGAGGCCAGAACAAATAAACTACTCTCAGGGTATGCTGTTAACATCGTATTTCAAAACACTGCATGTATCAGGAATATCTGCTTTTTGTGCCACAATGTGCCAAACTGAGCCCAACACAAGCTCTAAGATTAAGGAATATTCTCCAGCTCATGCTATATTGAGAGAGGCTATATGAGAAAACTTCTGTTTGAAGGCCCCACAAGGTAGAAAAACTGCATTTTAGCGGGTGCTTTCCAACTAATGCCTGAGTAAAGCAGGCACTTAAACTTTACTAAAGCACTGCAAGGAACAGGTACAGAACATAGAAAAATCTTTCTTGGCTTATCTTTTCAGCTGTTGCTTCAATGTGCTCCACGGTAGCAGCATGGTCTTCTATAGAATACAAGACCATACAACGTATGGTCTTCCATCCTTCATATAAAATGCAGGTTACTGAAATAAATTTTACAGGTACAAAAAATACAGGAATTACACATAACAACCAGGCTCTACTTAGGTCTGTACAAATGCAGCACAGCCAAATCTAATGGCTGCCTGTTGAATCACATTCAGTGTAGCCCACGATGTGCCTCTGCTCCCTGCAGAGGATGCTCACACAGCCCTTGCATTCCTGGGGGCCAGCTGAGCTCTCTGGTGTCCTGCGTGGATCTACATACACTATACCTATGGCTGTGCAACAGCTGAATGTGTACGGACAAGTTTTAAACACCACACATTACACAGGCCCCCTTCTGCAGAGATCAGATGTTTGTTCTTGAGAAATGAAAGGAAATGACTGGGGAAAATTTATGAAAACTGAAATAATCGCCATGCAAATCACCAAAGTGGGTTTGAGATGCAAAGGGATTTAATTCATCATTTGCACAGATTAGGCAAAACTGAAATTCACTGCATTAAGAGCTCCTATTTATTTCTTAAAACCTTTCTTGGCAGGAAGCCATTAGGTACTTGTAAAAGATTAGAATTATTGGTGTTTGATGGCCTCTCCTAAAAGGAACAGAGGGAGAAAATGGCAGACTGGAGACATTAGGATCATCTTCTGTTAATTCTTGTATTTGACAAAAATATACTTTTAAAAATCATAAATAGATGACAAATTGCCTGTCTCCTAGGTCGACTCCTGGACGTTCCCACTCTCCATAAGCACGCTGCCAGGCAAACCGCCTGCGCTCTGCAAGTGCTCCTGCCTACCCACACTGACACAGCCCATAGGCTGAAGGACTCATTTTACACACTGCTTTGTTCCGTCCTGCCACATGAACACCCAACAAATCCTCCATAACAGCAGACCAGCTATTTTAGGCCACTAAGCTGGCTCTCTTCTTTTTAATAATGTAAATGAGCTGACTTAGTCCAGGTGCAGGACAGCTATTCTGCAGCATCTTTTAGGGTAGCTCCAAAGCAATCATGAAATCTTTCCTGCTCTTCTTACCCCAGACATCCTTTGTTTGATGCTGCCTGTCCCAAACCCAGCCTTGTTTTGGGATGCTTCTAGGAAAGAACTACAAACATTCCAGCTGACTTGATTTACAAGCTAGAACTTAATCTCAGGGTTTACTGGGCAAGAGATTAGCACCCTAATGCATTTCATTAGCTGTGTATCAGCAGACCCGTGTTGTTTAACAACTGAAGTGATGTGATTTGCAAGGTTTGTGGAAAGAAATGCTTGTGTTGACCTTTTGGTCCAAAAAAGAAGCAAGCTGGAAATCTCTAAGGCAGTTCTACAACAAAAAGACAGACCCAGAGCAGACAAAGCAGTAATTTGTGGTTTTCAAGGTAATTAGTTTTCAAAATTACAATTTATGCAGACCTCTTATATCTAATAATTTAAAAAGGTCCTTTAACTTGCCCTCAGTGCTGTGTCTGCACTAGAATACTGATAAATGGAACTTGAGAAATAACCTGAGCTCAAAGTTTCTGATCTTGCAAATTTTGAGCTGTCTGCTTGACTTCAGCACATATGGGACTGTATGAGATGGGGGTTACTGCTTATTCCAGAAAAGTGAGCCCACATCTAGTGTCTTACCTTGTTTTTCCTTTTCCTCAATCTGTTTGTCAGCCTGGAAAATGGTTTCAATTATTGTAAGGCCCACTTAGAGGATTCCTTTTATTTTGTCCAAATTTTGTAAAACAATCTGACTGTTTTGAATGTCCACATTAGGGTGAAAGCCACCACAGATTTTAAAATTCTCCTGCAAACAGGTTATGTAGTATTTTAAGATGCTACTTCCTCTGGATTTCACCCAACTATCTCTGATGCATTATTACTGCACTGCTGCTTGCAGCTCATACAAGCAGTAACTGCTTAAAAACCTGGATGAGACAAAATGTATTTGTCAAGGGTACCGTTAGCCATGGCTAACTTAATTAGCTGCTTAATTCCAGTGTTTTGTGAAAATTAGCTGTATGCTGACACTACCTCCTTGTTTTATAGTTTATATCAGGTGTTAATAGTGACTAAAGTACAACAGGAGTAAGAGATGGGTTAAAATGTGGCTCCTGAAGAGGAGATTTGGCAGCAAGGCAGCAATAATCAGCTGTGGACCAATCTGTGCAACCAGTTGCACTGCTGAAGGCTCAAACCTGCAGCTTCTCTAGAGACTGACAACTCTTCCAGTCTTGTCATCCATGCTCTTCTTGTAAGAGCAGTCAACAGCAAGAAGGAATCTTGCATGAACTGCAGGAGTGTTCTCTGCCTTACCTTGAGAAGCTGCAAAGAAACCACATGGGGCTTATAATTTGTAGGATGAATAAACAAAGCTTAAATGACAGGGGGTTCTGAGATTTTCTTGCTTTGCCAAGTTTTTCCCCTGTTCTTACGTATAACACTTATTTATGTCCTGCTTACTCTGAAAGGTCATGCTAATGCCAAAAATTACAACAGCACGAGAATCAAGAGAATGAAAGCTGCGTAACAGAGAAGACCTTTCAATTTAGGTTCCTTAAAAGCTCTACTATTTAGTTTAAAATTCCAACAGATAACAAGCATTTTTCAGAAGGGATGTCCTTGTTAGGAATTCAATAGCCCTACTCTTTCAATTATCAAGTAGAATTACACTCATGCTTGAATACCTAGGAGCAAAAATGGGTACAAGCCTCAAGCACAAGAATATCCTTTGAGAAGGTCACTTTTAAAAGACATTCCAGAACGCAATACAGGGCAGCTGTGTGACTTCGTGCAAGAAGCTTGGCATGTTTTCCCTCCGTTTAAATACAGTTCTGGCCAAACGAATAGGCTGCATTTTTTTCCTTGGCTTTGCAGAGACCTTAGCCCTTGGAACACAGGTACTCCTGTTTTACTACATGCACAGCATCCAAATTTTGACATTTATTCTAATTGCCTGTGTTGGGAGTACAGCCTTCCTAGCCACTCAAAGGGGAGAAAGACTCCCCTGGAAGGAGATACAAAGCTCATCAAACAGAAGCCTCTCTCTCTGCTAACAATATAGAAAGCCTGAAGTTTGATGCTGTGACGATCTGAAGTTGCACATTAACCCCAATTAAGAGTCAATTAGTATGAATATACATCACTGTGCTTAAGCACCTTCAAACCCAAGGACATTTTGCAACACGCTAGATAAAATTCCGTTATAATTTACAAATTGTATGTTCTTAGACCTTATGTTCACACATATACACATGTACAGCCTCTGTGTGTGTGCGTGTTGGCAGGTTTTCTCTGTATTGACGGTGCTGGATGGGACTTTCCAAGGCTCCACGAGGGAAGGGAGCTGTGTAGCCAAGGGATCAGGATCATTCCCTGTGCTGCCAGGCTGGAAGCAGTGCAGGGCTCGCACGCCTCCAGCAGCCCCTGTGCTTGGCAGCTTGCTGGAACCTCTACCTGCCCATGGAGCTCCAGAGCGGGATCCCAGACATTGCTTTTGAAATTCAGCTTTGCACTTGTTCTTCCCTCTTTGGTTTCAGTGGTGGTACTAACAGCTGGCAGCCAGCAGGGATGGTTTGTGAGTTTCCCCCTGTGCCTCCCCCCTAGAGGCTGGATCCCAGCCCTGGCAGAAGCTATTTTTGTTATATCCTTCCCCAAACTCCTCTTTGCTCAGTGTGCTGGTAATTTTTAAAACCATTAACAGCAGCAGATCAAGGTAGGAGTTTGCTGTGCACTTCAACTCCTCTGCTTCACACTTATAGCAAGGGAAGGAAACTACAGTTTTCATTAGAGGGAGATGATGGTGAGGTTGGGAGGCAGTGGGGTTTTTCATTTCAGCTATTATCTGTATTTTGGAGTTTGTTTCTACAAACTGTCAAAACAGATAACATTTGAGACAGAGAGGACAAAAAAAATCATCACAGTATTTTGAAACCACAAAGCTTTAGGAAAAGCTGTAGTCCCTAGGACGACTGGTACCCAACCAGATCACAACTTGGGAAGAAAAAAAGCACAGGACTTTGAAACCATGATTCACATTATACGAGACCTCAGACAGCAGACAATCAATCATTGCTGTTTCCAAAGAACTGAGAGAAACTGCCCTCACTGCTCCAAGTGACAACAGGAAAGGAAAAACAGAGGCTGGGGAGAGATTAGTCTATGCTGTAATAATGTACAGGTCCAGCATATACCCAGCATATACCCAGCATATACCCAGCATATACCCATATACCCAGCATAAGGGTAAGGTTACTTTCACTCATCTTGAAAAAGCTGAAAAAAAGAATGAAAACTGAGCAAAGAATTCATGGAATAGAGAACCCTGACATGTCTCTGCAAGCTCACTTGATGCTTCCCACTGAAAATGTGGGACGAAATGATCTAATTCATTAAAAAAAAAAGCTACTGGAAAACAATGCTCAAAGGAACAAAGCCAGATGTTCATTAGTCAAGCGGTCCCGCTCCACTTTACATAATGCCATATATATCCTGGGGGAGCTGCTGCTGCACTGCCCTGCTGGGGGGGGCTCTCAGGTGGGTCCACAGGGTCTGCTTGGAGCAGAACCTTTAGAAGGAGCTGGCACACCTTCACCTTGCTTCTCCTGCAGAAGAAGGAAACTAAGCCCCACATGTATTTGTTGTGCCTTTGCCAAACAGTGACATGAGAACAGGCACACTGGGAAAGGGAGACCTTGCCAGGAACCAGCTGCCAGTGCTTCTCTCTGCTGTAAGAGAAAGCATGTGTATTCCTGCACATGTGTGTGCACGGCCTTGGATGGAGAGAGAGGAAAAAGCAATGATTCCCTTCCAACCCAGGCCAATTAACATTCCCGTGGAGGCTTTTAATTTAAGTGAATGTTCACCCAACAAAGAAGGCAAGTCTGGGAGGTTGACATTGCCTCTCCTCAAAAAACACACACAGACACACCTCCCTGATAAAGGCTATTTATTATCTGCTCAAGAGACTTTCTGGGATTCATTCTCCCCGTTTGGCCTCACTGTGGCCAAAGAGTCCCTTTCTTATCTCTCTGACAGGTCCATACAATGCTTAATTGACTTGCCTGGGGTCTTGCGTTTTCTTTCTTTAGGGGAAGCAGGGCTCTGGGGTGGTGATGGATGGATCCCATCCTTCTGGCTTTTAATGAAATGACTCCTATAATAATGCCATCCATTCGCAACCGTGACCCCCTCGAAGATACTGTGTGGACAACAGTTTCCCTCACACAGTTAGTGGGGGCTGGGAAAAACACGGGGCTGAATTCTCAACTACTCTGGTTTTTGTTTTCCTAATTCTACAAAAAATGCAGCACTCAGGAGATGGAATTTTCCATACACTGAAGCTGGATTTCACAAACACAGAACCCTTCCAAAATGTCAGTCGTGGGCAGATATACTTTTGACAGGTTAGGAACTTTGAGAAGCATCAGCTATTGCTGGAAGCCCACTGAAATCCTAACCAATGGCCAGAAGGTGCCTGAGCCTGAGTACTGAACGTTCATAGATCCACAGGTATGAACACAACAGCACCCATACCCCACTGGGGGTATCACTGCCCTTAGTGATGACCAGGGGAGACACAACTTCTGTCCATGGATCTTGGGATTAAATACATTTTTGCCCAGCAGCACTGGATGGCAGCATGGATCCTGTGAACATGGTCTGATGACTGAGCCAAGCCACTGAACCACATTTGGCTGCCAGCAGGAGCCACACTGCTGTCCCCTACCATTTTGGTGAGGTCTTGCCCTCTCCTTTGGCCCTCCTCATGCATCCATCTAATGTCTCCTCGAGCCACATTAGCACATCAGGTCAGGGCACGATTTGCACCCCAACCTTTTTTCCCACAGTTTTTTTTTAGCAAGTTAGTGAGGCAAATTCCACCTCACTGAGATGCAAATTCCACCTCACTGAGATGCCAATCACACCTCAAAGCCAGTGCACAGGAAAAGTCATGAACAGAGCAGGGAATGGAAGACAACCATCACACCTGGCCCTTTGACAGCATGTCATTAGTTGTCATTCCAGCTCAGAGGCTCTGAACGTGCATCCCAAGCAGGTGGTGGGATGAGGCAGGGGCAGGGTTTGAATGCACTTCCCTTCCCATGAAAGTGCAGTGCAATGGATCTTTCTTAGGGACCAAACATCTCAGCATGTGTTCCCAACCAGTTCACACACCATAGTAGACTCATCCAAAATGTTGCATAAATGTGCTCTCAGGGACTGCAAATGAGAATATACATCTATGAACCAGCCAAGGCTGGCTGGATGGTCCCTGGCTTCCTGTGCTCCCCATCCCTGCAGCACAGCAGGGCAGCAGCCAGGACATGCTACTCCTGCCCTGAGCAGACTCACCTGCTGCTGGGCTTGCAACCCTGACCAGGGCAAGAGTGGAGAAGAAGTGAGGAGACTGATGGAGTTTGCATCCTTTTTTGGCTTCTGCTGTAGCCAGACATGGCTGTGAAACATTGCTCTTTCCGAGAAGAAGGAGGTGGCTTACCTGCTGGAGGGGAAGCAGCCCACCTCATCCACATATGGCCCCAAGAAATTATTTTGTCTTTGACCCTGTGTTAGGGAAACTACTTTTTTCCTAAACATCCTTACTGATGGGTTTGTGAGAGAATGTGGAAATGGTGCAGCAAAGATATAGTAAAAGAGCAAGGAGGAAGTGCTCAAGGGAGCCTTCCTCTTCTTCCCCCTCACAGCTTTAGGGCAGCACTTTGCAAAGGCTGCTGACAGCACAGGGAATGAGCCATGTGTTGCCAGAGGGGAGGTGAAGGGAGAGCACATGCCATCTGTGAACATCTGTGAAATTCAGGGGCCTTTAATACACCCTTGGGCTGAGTGAGGTCTGTACACTCTGTCAGTTCTATGGAATAAAGTTCAGGAAATTCTCAACACAAAACCAGGAAAAGTGGGATTCTTCTAGTTATTTCCAGTTCAGAGAACTGGCACATCAGTAGTAGTTTGTTCTGGGACTAAAAACTGTCCCTGTGACTTGTGTTCACTAAATACACTTAGTGTCTATTTGCTGCATTAAAATTAATTTTCATAATTAGGTAACAAAATGGAGAAAACTGAGAGAGACAGGAAGCTTCAGAATGCAAGCTAGGAAAGCATCCAGATAATGTAGTAAACCCAAAAGGAAATACGCAATTAAGAATGAGGACATTCCATAAACTCCTTCTCTAATGGCAGCTTAATATCTCTTCTGTCTTGCATTCTGAATTGAAAAGATGCTGCTTTTGCATCCCACCAGAGCTCTCCCTGCTGTTCTGATGCAGTGGTGTAATTCAGTACTCCCAAACCGTGTCCCAAGTGCACAGCTGTACACTGTTTGCACCCACCAACCCGTGTGTTCCTAAGGTGATAAAATACAGCAGAGGCTTTCTAAAGGTCCCTGTCCTTACACAGCATCTTGCACCTAAAGGCAGACAAAGTATACTGAGAGACTCAGGTGAAAGTATACAAATTTAAATAATTATAAACAGTTAAAGAACAAGTCTATTTCAAGAGATAAATGCATCATTTATTCTATGTTTATATATTAATATATGATAATTAAATCCCTCTAGCACTAATGCCAGCTTGGACTGGAACCAAAGCAGCTGTCTTGGGAGATTCTCTGCATGGTACTCCCTTTTATATACCCTAGAAGCAGACACTTATCCACTTTTAGGCCTTTTATAATGTTTGCATGGACAAAAATAGAGAAAGAGGCAAAGACGGGAGGGAGGCATGGGGAGAAAAGAATAAGAATAAAACCAAAAAAAAGAACTGCAGCCTGGAAGTCAGGAAAAGCGAGTTTCCCGCAGCACAGCTCCAGGAGTGCTTTCGGAGGCTCTCAATAGTGATTCAGAGAGCTGCTGCTTACTGGAGGAAACCAGGCTAAAGAGATTATCTGAGTTTGCAATTGTATATTGGTTTGGTTATTACACATGCGGCTTCTGATGTCCATTTCTATTCCAGAGGCAGAGCTAAAAAGATCCGCTTTGTTTTCTCCAACTCAGAAATGGGGATGTGGGGAGGCAGCTTTTATCAATGCTGCCATGGAAAAAAGTCCATAATCTCCCTAAAGTCCAGTGCTACTTTTCTTTGTCTGCTGATATATCAAATCTACAAATTCCCAAAGGGTATTTACAGTGCACACTTTAATGGGTACTGCAATGTATCCCCAGGACAACTGGGATCTGACACTCTGCACCAGCAGAGAGTCCTGTTATTTAACCTCCCGAGCTGCACCTTGGCCTGAGCCAAGACTAGGAGAGTGCAAGGAGCCAGGCACAGTGAAAACAAGTACTTCAAACAAAGACAAAATGATCTCTGCAGAAAACACTGCAAAAATACAACAAATAAACAATGAATAATGTATTAGGAATTCTGCATCGAGCAGTATATGCAGCACTTTGCAGAAAGGAAGGAAACGCCAAAAATGTTGAAGTTCTCAGACTTCAAGGAATATTAACCACTGGCTTTCCTGTTACAGATGAATTATACGTAAGCTTAAGAAAGTAAGTTGCTCAGGTAGAAAGAGTCCAATTACAGGTGCTGCTGAGAACCACTTTCTGCAAAAAGATTTCTGGGTCAGAGAAACATCCTCTCTTACCATTTTACAGACTAAAGTACTGCTGCATGAAGTACAAAGGGACATTCCTAATGTTATCAGCTTGTCTCCAGAGGGACCAGACCTACCTTTAGTTTGGTGTTGTGGTTCTGTGGGTAAGTTAACCCGCCTGATTGTTACCGTGTGGTTAAACCAGTTCCTTTGGAGGTGAAGAGTTCAACAATTCTAAAGCTTCTCCCCTGTGACCATTTCCAACTGTCTCTGACCTACTTCTCCTAAAAGCCTCACTTTATAAAGTATAAAACTTACATTCATATAAGAGCATCCAAAGCCCTACTAAAAAGTCTGCAACCTCTACCAGCATTAATGTAAGAGCCCTGCCTTTTGTACTGGCCTTCCTTGCTCTGCAGGACAGCTCTGGGTCCATCCCTGTGTGCAGAAGGCCTGGCCTGTAGCTGAGAAGATAAAATTTATTGCCAAATGTCAACATTATTTTGCACTTCATCCAGGGCTGTCAAATTATTTTCAAGTATGTAAAATAGCAGTATCAGGGTGAGGGATTTCTCATTGTTTTATATAAGTGGATTAAATTAGTGCAAGCTGTCCCATCAATGAGATATGGTCTCCAAACTATGTGCATATGTGTAACAGAGCACAGGAAGGTACAGAGGGATTGAGGTCATGCTGAATAAACAAGAATAAGCACAAAGTCCACAAACCTCTCTTTGTGGACATCTATTTACAACCCTGCAAACTGAAGCAGCCACGTAAGAATCATCCAATACTTGGGAAGTTGGGCACAGCCCCAAGTGCAACACAGAGAGTGCCCAAAGGAGGCAAGGGGATGATTTCATCTTGGCTGTTGGGCAGATCAGGTGTCTCTGCACGTATAGCAAGTGGTAGTGCTGCCCTGGGAGTGCCAGCCATGCCATCCTCACCCCGCTTCAGGTACACAGCAGGATGTTTGTTCCTATTCCAGCACATTCCCCAAACCTGGCCTGGAATGGTGCTGAAGGAAAGGTGTGCCAACATTGCTGGTTCTCCCAAGCACCCCTGAGTCCAGCTGGGTCTTTACAGTACTTTGTTCAGCATTTGGAAGAACGAGGAGAACAATTTGTTTAAAACAGGATCATGCACAGCAATGTGGCAGCAACAACAGACATGGCAAAACCAGCTCCCAACTTTTCCTCTCAGAGCATTCACCATTCATTGATAGCAGAGCTGTTGCAATGCCCAGACAGGAGGAGATACCAGATAGGACTAGAGCAACAGCAGTGGGAAAGGTATTTTTCTGGCAGACACTAAAGCTTCTGCACGAGAGAGGCTCGTTACCAATGCCAGTTTCAGTTAAAGCCTTCCAAAACTTGCCACATCAAAAAATCAATCCACAGGCCACAACTCTTGAAGGAACCGGGGTTCATGTGTTCTGCTCCTGGGCAAAAGGCAATATTCTGGGACAAGGTTTTTTTCTCACCCAACATCCTCTAATGCTGCCTCTGGCAGCTTCTGCTGAAAATGGCAGCGTTTCATTGCATCTCCTTCCCCACGCAGGAAAAAACATTAACTTCCACTGAAGTCACTGCTCCTGGAATCTAAATGTCCCTTGCCTAGCCTGCACTGTAGATTAGGCAGAGGGACAGTGTGGTGTGTCAAACTGAACTAAACCGAACTAGCACAGCTCAATTCTTTTTGTGTTTTGTACTATAGCTGCAACTAAAAATAAATGTCAGCCAGTGACATACCAAGCACTAATAGGAGTCTTCTTTTTTTTCATTTTAGGAGACGTTACAGCATTTTGTTTGCTTTTTGTCAGGAAATTTCCCATCTTAAATCTTACATCTGCTAAGGTTAATAAATCTCACTGTGTCATCCTGCTCTGCTCCTTATTTCTCCTTTTCTCTCTGTGCTCATGCATGTTTAGAGAGCTGTGCCGTTATTATTTATGACACTACTAACCCTCTTGCCTGTTCAGACATTTTTATGACTTGTGACCACATTCCAAAGCACAACGTTAAGGGGCTTAATGGCTGTGGCAGAAACTTTTCAGATATTATATATGTGTCAGCCTAATATTTTAATCATGCTGTGCTTCAGGACAATGCGTTGCCCTCGGGGGTTTGCCAGGTTACAGCATACTGATATATGTTTCAACAACTCTTTGCCTCAGGAAGGCTTAATCGAAATTTATAGCATTCTGTTCAAGGACATGAGCAGGCATGAATCTTGCACCTTGAGCTGCATCATCTTCCCTGGCTTGTAGTCGGCTTTTTCTGCATGGAAACAGTTAATGCACCCGACCAGGCAGTTGTTTGTGATCTTGCCCCCATTCCCAGCACTCCCTATCAGAGTGCATTTTCTGATCTGCTTGCAGCCCGTGTGACAGGGATGAGTCGGTCCTCAAGCAGAGTGTGAATTCTCAAGGGTCTCCTTGTGCTGGGAGCACGTGAGGCAGTGGAAGAGGCAGCAGAGGGGTGATGGGGAATGAGGCACACAGAAAGCCAGAGCTCCTGAGATGTATAAGGAAGGGGTTTCTAGGACTTAAACATCTAGGTGATTCTGCGTGCGTCTCCAGGGTTTAGTAAGACGTTAAAATAGAAGTAGACCAGGATTAAAAACCTGTCAGTTCAAACAGAAACACACACCACAGCCTGAGCAGGATGCCCTGGAGCACCAGGCAAGGCCCTGACTTGACCCTTTCAGTGCCATCAGGCCATTTCTCAGCTCTGGCGCCAGGGAGTTTTCAAAAAGCACCTTTTAAAAGGCAACTGAAACCGTGGAAAGCCTTGAGGCATGGACACATAGCCAGCTACTGCCCCTTCAAAGCTCTGAAGGCACAGCTCAAGTTACACCACTCATCTTTTAACTGATGGGGGTTGTTCCCCAGAAGTAACCCAAATCCCTTCCATGCATTTCCCCCTGCCATCTGCCCAGCCTGCCACACCACATAATTATGCTGTGCTCAAAGGTTGGCCCTGATTGTGCAGAGGTGAGGCATGAAAAGGAGGATTAAGTCTCCTGACTGGAAAGCTTTGTAGGAAGGACTCATCCAAGGTCAGGCACACACATCTCTTTCCCACAATGCCCAGTGGAAAAAGCTGAACTGCAGATTAAGAGAAATGGACAAGAGAGCAGTTGTCACCTTTTTTCCAATCTTTTTAAAACTTGCATCAAAATTGAAACAAAGCATGCAAGCAGGATAAAAATGCCTCTGGACACTGGGAATCATTTGAGCATGTGCTTCAGGACCTACACTCAGACTAGACCGAAGGAGAAGCCCGAGTCCAAAACACACCCTAAGAGAGAAGACAAGCGTGCTCAGACACATTTGGAGAAGACCTTTCCAGAAACTATTTCCTGGGGTTATGTTTAAACCTAAGAGAATGACACAAACTCACACTCACAAAGCTATTTTCTGCCTCAGGATACAAACACACCTGCCTACAAGCTCCTGCAACAAACAAAGCCCAAACTGGCCACTCTTTCTACTCTAGAGTCCAAGTGCAAATTCACATTTCTTAAGAGTATTTCAGATACAGGCTCCTAAGGGAGAACCTAACATATCACTTACTTCAAAACTAAATTAGCATACATTTCAATACAAAACAAACAAAATCAAAAGAGTACTGTTTAAATATTACAAAGAGGTCTCAGTTTTACCTGTCTTCTATTTTTAACAGCCTTCAAATTAAAAATTCACTACAAGAATATAGTAACAACCACTACCTCCTCCCTGTGTTCTCACATGCCAGCTTCCAACTACAAAGTGCTGATCTTACATTCAAAATAGAAACTATAAAAGACCAAGAATACTTGATGTCTTTTTGCTATGGTTGTCCAGCATCCAGCACAGGGAGAGTCTTCTGCTGCCTGGGCCCCTGTGCAGCACTGCAACGGGAGTGTGAAGCAGGACTGAAGCCAATGTCAATGCCACACAGCTCAGGTAAGCACACATCTCCGTGTCTTCCTCACCCAGTGCCAAGAGAATATGGCAAAAATAAATACAATGTCGTGTGCTCTCTGCATTTATGACATTAGGAATGTACAGTGAATGCTCCAGACCAAATGGTTATTCCTCAAGGGGAAGGAGGAGCTGGAGGCAAGGACTAGTAAAGGCTGAGGAAGAAGGGAGCCTCCAGAGCTGCACTCCTTGCTGGAAAACTGCTTGGCATCAAGGCAGCATTCAGCACAGCCTGAGTGCAACCACCATTCTGGTCTTCAGGAGGAAAACAAAGAAACACCTCCAGTGTTGGAGGGACAGAGAAAGGACTGTTCAACCCTCAAAAGAACAGCAGAAACAGGCGACTGAGGAGTGCTGCTCTCTGCAATGCTTACAGTCCTTATGAAAACCTCTGCCGGAAAAAAGAGTGTCATTCTTACAGCACAAAGACTTGGAGAAATGCAGAGCTGAAATCCCAGCCTCCCTCCCCTGCTGAAAGCTGCCTGCTGTTCCCAGGCTTAGCTCTTCCCTGTGCTGCCTCTCAGAGGAGATGCTTCTGCCACCATCGTCCTCACGCAGAGAAACCATCTCTGCCAACAAATTGACAGAGAATTTCAGTCTTAATAATCATCCTGCTCTACACTTCAGCCTGATCCACATTCCAGAAGCAAGATTAATCCTCTAAGCCTCTCAGCTCCTAGAAACGATACTTACAGGCAAACAACTATCGCCACTCATTCTCTTCCCCAGATGAC
The DNA here is from genome assembly GCA_035047865.1 of Dendrocincla tyrannina. NCBI lineage: Eukaryota > Metazoa > Chordata > Aves > Passeriformes > Dendrocolaptidae > Dendrocincla > Dendrocincla tyrannina. Next base: position 22,281,777 of record JAWWMP010000011.1, read on the forward strand.
AATCAGAAAAATGTCTGTATTTGGCTCACTATGACAAGCTGATTTTAAACCTCCTAAGGAGCACAAGCTTATTGGCCAAGGATAACCCCACTCATCCCCCTGCTTTAGCCTGGCAGCCTGGGAAAGAACAAGCCAGGCCACCTCAGTGGTCTTTTCCAACCCACGGAAAGGTTAACCTAAGGTGGTTGCACAGGCGAATCCTGATCAGTTCAGCCCATCCCAGCATGCCAGGCCTCCACAGGCACTGCAGAGCTAAGGAAGGCAGGCCCTGGTAATCGCTGAGCTCTTTTCTTCTCCCAGACAGTGCAGTCACAGTTGCTGTTCAGTTTGACTTCAGTGTATTCATCACTATTAATGCATTCTTTTGATTTGCAAAACAAGAAGTAGATATGGAAAGATTATGGACATCTTGGCACCTTGGTGAACCAGAATCCATTTACAAGTAAGTCTGAACTAGATTGCTTGTTAGGAAGCCAGCTCCAGCTCTCCCTAAAAAGAAATCAATACCTTTGAAGCTTCATGATGTAAGTTTATAATAGGTATTTTGTAGCTCCTTTGCAAGGATAAGAAAAGCAGTGAATAAAGACATGATACATCATGGTCACAGCACTTAAGAAAGAATTGGGTACAATTTTTAATTTATTTTTTTAAATTCTTTAAGGCAATTATGCTTTATCCTACTTTGTTCTTACTTAGAGTTTAAACCATTTGAATGAATCTTAATTTTTAATGATTTATAATAAAATATACAAAGCTGTCACAGGGACTGGAGCTAGTAAATCATACATTTTTTTCATATGTAGATAATATATCCAATTTCTGGGTTAAGAAAATTGCCTTCTGGTATTTTATTTTCCCTTGCAATCAAAAGGGGCTGAAGGAAGACAAGATAGGCAATAAAATACATGCAACACACAGAGTTTGTGTGATAGTCTTTGACTGCTTCCCATTAAGAAGAGGTTATTAGAGCAGTAGTATAAAGGAGGCAGCAGTGGAAACTACAAGTAGTCATGCAAGAAGAAATAAGTTGCCCAGCCCTGTTAAGCACTCACCAGGCACCAAGGCACGTAGAGAGGCTGCACAGCACAGAGCAGGAGTTATGTTCTCTTATGTCTTAGTAAACCCTCCTCTAGCTTTGGCTTCAAATGTGTGGCAGGACAGGTCAAAGAAAACACTGCATTTTGGGGAAGAAAGGTGAAGTTAAAAGGCACAGGTAGCTGAGGTCTCCCATGGAAAGTAATTTGGCTCCTCAGAATCACTGAATTTGGAGTCTGTGTGCCATTTCATTTTAGAGTTAAGACTTTTCGAGGTTTTTGCCCACTGAGGAAGGTCAGCACTACACTGTTTGTAGGAGATTCAGCAAACCTGATATCTACATGAAGCCAAAACTTCAGAGGAAGCTGTGTCCTCCATCTGAAAGGTGTCAAGGGAAGCCCAGGAAGAAGCTGTAGGCACCTCCTTGCAGAAAAGTGGAAATGAAAGGGGATGTACATGGGAATGACAGGAGCAGGAGAAGAATTTATTGCTAATGTTTAATTATCGTGGCAGCTAAGCAAGTTGGGAAAACCACAGAGTCATAACAAGTCTTCATCTAAATATCTGCAAAAAGAAACACTTTTCAGCAGCTTCACATTTTGTTCTCGCTCTTTTGGCAAAGTGCTTAAAATGTTTAGGGATCATATATTGTCTGAAGGCCCTGGAGCATACAAGCCAGGCAGGTCATTCAGGAAAACCGTGAACTCACAATTTGCTCTAATTAATTCATTTCTTTGTAAATCACTCTGAGGAGCCTTGATTGCTTCAACACCTTCCTAATCCTGCTCTCAGGCAGCTTTCTCAAACTCACACCTACATTTTGTAGCCTCAACAATAATCCCTTCTGCAGCGAGCTGGGTAGTTTCTAACACATTCTCCCACTCCAGTTGGGCTCTTTTAAGGATAAGGAATAATTCAAAGGGCTTTGCTGTAACTAATCCTTCTACCTTTCAAACAGTAAAAATCAACTCAGCAAGCTCAATAAAACTAATGGTAAAAAAATATAAGCCTGGAATAACTGAGCTAAACAGAAGATTTTACAACAAACCCCAAGTCCTTCAGTGTTGAAATTCAACTACACAGGAGGGCTCCTTTTTTCTCCTTGCATTTCTGAAGGCTTTCTTGGTAAAGTTCTGTGACAGGACTAATTCTGTGTAACCAAAGTGTGCTAATTGAAATGCAACCCATCATTTCCTTCTAGGTGATTTGTTCTTAATATCTGTTCTGCAGAGGGGTTTTGATACTTAGATGCACCCACTGTGCCATTGGGAGGGAGGAAAAAACCCTATTAGCTGTAGCTGAGATGATGAAAAGCAGAGAAATCAAAGGGGGAAAAAAGACAGAAGGCTTTATCTCTTTAGTCAGGGCCGTTCCGTATTCCACATGACTCCCCAAAGCTGGGCCAGCACAGACAAGTTGGCATTTAATGCCCTGAAGGAACAGGCTGGCAGTTTGGCATGAGCCTTTGAAACACAGCCTGGGTTTGGATCCCATCCTTGCTCTCCAGCTGACACCTGACTTTGGACAGCGCTCAACAGGAAGCAAGGCATCTGTAAAAAAGCCTTATCTAGGGAACAATGAGAAGCTAATACAGCAACCTAAATGAGACATGACTCAATTAATGGGAACTGATGGGGCTAATGACTAAACAGATGGTATTCCTAAAAAAAGACGAGGGAGGGGAAATATAGCTGTGATAATCGACTTGCTGCAGCATAGATGGCAACTCTAATGCTGTCTCTTGCAGAGGATCGAAACCTTTGAGAGAAAGGAGTGCTCTTTCCCTCACATGCCCCAGGGCAACCTGCAAAAGGAAGCTCTCTACACACTTGGATGAAGGCACCACATCCCTCCTTCCTGCGGGCAAAAGGTGATTTTATTAAAAAAGCCTCCTACTCCAGTCACCAATAGGCCTGGTAGGAATTTTGTCACAACCATGACTTCTCTCTCTACATACACCTGTTCTTTGGTTTTGGCTGACTACAGTAGAAACCCTTGGCTGAAGTCTTTCAAAGACAGAAGTGCTTACAGCTAAGACATGGCTTGATGTGAAGGAGCATCAGACAGTGCTGCTGTCAGCATCTTCATGCAATGGTAACTCAAAGACACACTGTCCCCTCTTGAGACACTCTCATACGTTCCTGGAGCAGCCTTGAGAAGGTTTGACTGGATTTGGTCCCACTCACTCCTGTAACTCTGTTGAGATTACAGGTCAGATGTTACGGGCCACTGGACTGTCAAGGTGACTCAAGGTTAGGGTAAGGAGTGGCCTTTGTCCTTTCTGATGCTATGTCATATACAATTATATTTGTGACATTTTATCCTAGGCCTGAGAGACAGTAATGAGCTCAGAGCTACAAACCTGATCCAAATACAATGCTTCCAGCTCCAAACAGCAGCCTCCTTTAAGCGTTACCCATATGTTCATTCATCAGCCTTTCTTTGATGAAGCTGCTGTGATCAATACATACAGTGCTGCCAAAGCTTCCTGTGCATTAAATATTCCACTGTAGCATCTCTTTCTGATAACAGGCTTTGCAACAATGGGCCCCTCTTGTGGTGTTTGCCAGTAGGAGGAAGGAGGGGAGCACATCCTGCTCAGGGATGCGTTAGGATTGACTAGTATCTGCTTTAGGGGGAACTTTGGATTTCCTCCCCTATATCCTCAGGTGGCACAGCTCTCACCTCCCATGACAATCAGCCAAGCACTAGAGCCACTCACATCCCTTCAGATTTTGGCATTTAAAAATAGGCTAGAGAGGGGAAAAAAAATTAAGAAAAGGAATTTTGCTACTCCTGAACTTATAAAAATGAGCAGTGCCCAACACATCCCTTTTCCTACTTATCAGCATCTCTGAACTTGACACTCTCGTGCCACTTCTCACACAGGTCTTGGTGCTGCCATCAGCATTACCTTGCTCAGCAACCCACAAGAGCTCAGTCATGCAAGAACGACCAGCATCAACAAACCTCTCCACTCCATCAGGTATTTTTTCCAGAAGAGGAAAGGCAGCAACAGCTAACCATTAAATCCTAGCCAACCAGTGCAGGATATTTCTGCCTCTGTAACAGGGCCACTAGGATATTTGTGAGATTTATGGTTGAGACATATAATAACACCTTTTCAAGGAATATTTGAGCAGCTGCCATCCATCCCATTTTCTAAATGCACTCGTCTTGATGTGCCTCGTGACTAAGGACAGCCTGTGAGAGGAAACTCTTCTGAACACAAATGGCCTCACCGATTGCCACAAACATACTGGACACAGTCATGAATCATTCTATGATTAAAATGGGGAAAGCAGTTGCTCCTTAGGAATGATTCTGGGAAGAATCTGCTAGGTGCGTGACATGCCCAGGGGATGGATGAGATTCTCCTCTCCTAGCTCTCCTCAGCTCTGACTAGTGGGATGAGGCTAACGGGGAGGGCAATGGGCAGATTCTGCCCACCTTTGTACTGCCCAGGGCAGACTTTCAGCCTTTTCTTTCCGCTGGAACAAAGAAGGAAACAGCAGCATGAGTATGTCTAGGCTTGAGTTCTTTCTGACAAAAGAACATTAAAATATGCTCATTAAATTCAGAAAGATTCAGGGACTGATGTATATACAACTTATGAAAGAACCTACCCAATAAAATAAAATAAAATGAAATTTGCTGCTTCTGTTTGATACCTGCTTTTGAGTGAGTGCCCAAAGCCAAGGAGGCTGACTTGTCTGAACCTTTCCACTGACTCTGGAAGCAAGGAACGTTGTCTGGCTGCCTCTCAGAGAAAGAACATATCCATACAAATAATAATAATAAAAAAAGTGTTTGTGGGGATGAAGGAGAAAAAGAAATCTCTCACGTGAAGTCTAAAGTTACAGACAATAATGCAGGATTCATTATTGTTTCAGCCTTAACTACACTAATTAATTATATCAAAGCTATATATATATATATATAAAAAAGAATGTTTTCTGTGTTTCTTTGTCTCTTAAACCTACTGAAAGAGGTTCCTCCATTTCCACTCCCACAAAGCACATGGCAGCATGGAGCACACCAAGATTAATTCAGATTAGCGTGACCAGTTAAAGGCAAGAAAGTGTCCCTGTAAGGTAGGTGACCCATTCTCCTAAATTAAACTGCAGAATCTTTTTCAAATAAACAGCGCTGTTCCTTGTACTGCAGTGGAAAGAATGAATTACAAATAAAGAAAATCTGAGGCAAAAAGCATAGAGGGCGAATTCTTAGGCAGAAGCACAAGAGAATTAAACTGAACATACTGGCACAGCATCAGCAAATCTTTCAGACAAAGGCTGACAGTCCTGCACAATAAATCTGCTCCCTCTTCATTACAAGCCTGTCTGTGAGAACACTCTCCACTAAAAGCATTGCTATAGCAAAGTTCTATTTATAGCAATCCTCATGGCAATTTCCTACTTCTCTTTCCTACCCCTTGTCAACAATCGCAATCATTATCTTTCTTGGATGGTATTGAAACAAAGGTGAAGCTTGTGTTTCCCAGTTTCAAGAAATGGTGTGTCTCACACAGAAGGGCCAATGAAAAGGTACTGTGATAGTGACATTTAGGTTTAACAGATGTGAAGTCAGTTCATATGCATATGATTTTCATTATTTTGCCCTCTCCTCCTTTTCTTTTAATGATATCCCTTCTGGAGCAGCCCCATGGCTTCTTATGCTCCAGGGAGAATTCAGGCAAGAGCTCATCCTCTCACATGTGTGTGTTCAAGTGTGTTTTAAGGCACAGGTTCTGAAGGGACTCATTCCATGTCCCTGACTGACAACTGCAAAACCTGTGCTCCTGTCTCACGCAGGAACAGCAAAGACAACAGCAGTACAGTATGGTCCCCCCAACTTCACCTGACTTGATGAAAGCCTGGCCATTCTCTGCAGCTGTATCAGTTAGTCCCACAAAACATGCTAACTATCCCCACAATGCTTTTTTCTCTTGAATCTTTTGATCATTCTGGCCATAACATTCTCACTGTTGCGACTGATGCTGCAACATTAGAGCCCGTGGCTCACCAAGGGAAGGTGGTTTATGTTCTTTGTTTGTTCATGCCTTGATCTCTGAGCGAGAGCAGCAGTTGGGAGCGTGGCAGGTGGCAGGGGAGTTGCAGGCAATTCCCACAGTTGTTACAAAACGGAGCACTTCTTGATCACTGCCTTTTTAATGAGCATCGAATCATACAGGACTGAGGCTGTATGTGTGCAGCGAGATTCTCTGCGTTTTCTCTTTTTATTCTCCTGTTTTCGAAATCAAAGATTCTTCCTTGCAGTCATTCTCTCCATATGTGGTTTGAGTTTCTGGGCCAGGACTGCCTGCGTTTGAGGATTACAGAGAGAACCAAGGCAGGGACACCACTCTTGTGGTTCTGACCCTTAGGCACGGGTTATTCAGTTGCTGAGAGAGAAAACAGGGGATGCAGAATACCCATTAATTTTATTCCCAGGAATTTACACTTCTGAACAAAGGTTCTGCTGACACACACAGGTTGCTGAGCTTTCGGTTTGCTGGGTGCAGCTCCAGTTTTAGCAGCTGTGTCTAACCCACTTTCAGACACTAGCCGTGTTCTCCAATCACTCCATCCCGGATGAGTGCTGCCCTCCCTTTCCCCTGATCCCCAGGACGCTCAGGGACCTTAAAAGCCATCACAAACAGCATCACAAGCTCAAGGCAACACAAACCCAACCCGCCCAGTGAAGGAGCAGGACCTTAATTAGCCAAAGGGCAGCTCAAGAACCAGAAGCCTCTATGAGAAGGGTTAATGAGGGATTTTAAAGGTGTCTAAAGAATCAATACATGGGAACAAACAAGGGAATAGCTGTATTACCCACATATCCCTCCTAATTAAATTTTCACAACACTATTTCAATTTCATTAGGATTTTCATGGTTTTCTGCAGTAAATTAAAATGCAAACAATATCCTTTAAAAATATTTAAAACAAGTGTTGTTTCAACTTTCTCTAAAACAGGCAGGTATCTACTTTTATCTTAAGGCTACACTTCCAGTCTGATACCTCTGTTAAGTAACAGGAAACCATGAACTCTTAAAGTTTCACTGTAAACAGCAGAAATGAGATGATGGCACCTCTCTCAAAGGCTCCAGCTGCATCCTCAGTTTATTCTTAGGCATGGATTACAAAGACCTATCAAGTGAGTTATAAGTTATTAAATGCCAAGTAGACCAGCTCTCAGTATCCTTTTCCATTCATATTTTATGCTGCTTTACCTCGAATTTGTAAATTTTCCAAACACTTTTGTGGTATTTCAAGTTTTCAATGATTAAATCACAGGTGAGGCCCACAGACACGGGCAGGTGAGATTCACAATAAAACTCCAGCACCTTCTGGAGTGTGAACAATTTGCCTCGGGGAACACTGCTGTTACTATAATGTGGATTTATTCTCCATTTATAAACAAGAGTGCACAAACACTACTGAAAAATTTCTTCTTGTCGTCACAGTTAACAGAAAACAAACTATCATGAAGGAATGAGATGTCCCTGGATACTGATTATGCACACAATGACATCCATTTGAGTTTTGTTTTGGAGTTGGAACGTGAAATTATTAAACAACACTGATGTTTTTCAGTAACCCCCTGGCAAGCTCTTTGGAATTTCTTATCTTTCTTACAGTAAATGCGACTACACAAAATTACCTGTTTGGGGTTTTTTTCCCAATGACAGTATTTGGTACTACTGCTTACAGATGATAGAATCTGAAAAGTAATTTCTTCTACTTTCCCGACTTTTTATGAGAAAATTGGCCTTTTGTGCTTTTACTCAGTAAAGCACTCAGCGTTAGTCCAGCTGTAAGTGACACAGGAGCCTCCAGCTGGGAATTCCTATATTATAAATTTTCAATTACAACTTCAAGTGCCACTTTAATAAGCACGGGTACAAAACAGGATCTCAGAAAATGAAGAAACACACCCAAAACAATGACATACAGGATTAACGAACATGAAAATGCTCCTTTGTTGAATTTCCTTGGATGCTCATCAATTGCTTGTTTGCAATCAGAAAGGTACTATAGATGATGTTATATCTTCCTTTATGTATTATATCTCTATAGATGATGTTATATCTTCCTTTATGTATTATATATCTATCTTCTAGACACATAAAAAAGTTATATTAACTTTCTCTTCCTTTTCAATTTCAAAGCACCATTCCGTTTGTTTAGGACTTTAATCCCCCAAATGTTTTTGTGTTATTTTAAGGGGGAAAATGCAAAAGCCACATTTGTACTGGCAGCAATCACTGTAAGCAGGCTCTTTAGCCAAAGTCAGGGGGATGCAGGTGTCAGGAGAGCTGCCCAACCTGGCAGCCCCAGTACCTATGGCAGGTTCCTGACCCCCAGCAGGCACCGCTCCTCCAGCCACAGCTTTCTCTGCCCCCAGGAAAGGTGAAAGAAGCTGAAAGAAACAGGACTTGGCCAAGGGGTGAACGAAACCTTCTGAATTGTTAATAAAAAAGTAGGATTGCAGTTTAGTCTCTACAGTGTGCCAAAGCCCGGGGAAAAGGAAACCCACCAGAATGCCAGACAGTACAACCTGTTCAGGTAATGAAAGATTAAGCCTCCCAGTACAGCAAGACTCCCTCCAGGTCCTTGGCACTGCTGTGTCAGGGCCCATCTCCGGGGAGCAGCAGGTGGGAAAGGGGCAGTGTGGTAAGACCAAACTAATGCTGCTTCCCTCACAAACCCGGCACTATTTTAACACGGGAGGCCGACTTGTTCTGCTTAATTACTAAGCAATTTTATTTCCTGAAGAGTTCCTTTGAGAGAGGTGGTTAATAAGAAAGGCGCTATAGAAATGAAGAATACAGCTGATTGCATACGCAAATCAGCGTGTGGATTTGCTTTGGGGAGGGGGATTTGCAGCTGAATGGGTTAATGATAACAGCAATTGATGGCTTTTTACCTTTGTTTTATTTTCCCCTCCTCTCCCAAGCTCCACAGCTGAACAGGATGTGGTGTGAGAGGGGGAAGGATGGTTAGGGACAGAGAGATTAAAAAGTACAAAGCCATTTCAACTGCTTGAAATATTTCTGGCAAGCCTGACAGAGCCGATGGCAGAGGAACTCAGCACTGCCTTGCCAGAGGACCTGCCTTCGGACCTGACTACCAGACAACCTTTTTTCCTCCAAGCCTCCACTTTTTGTTATTTGGGAACGACACAAAGAGCAGGAGAGGAGCTTATAAGCGAGCGCTCATTCTTCCAGGCACAGGGTGCTAATGGGAGGGATGGCTGCCTGTGCTGTGAAAGGCTGGGAAGGAATAAAGAAATAAAGAGAAATAAACAGACAGGAGCCGGAGCCCTCCAGAAGCAGTAAACCTTCACTTCTTTTCTTTTCCGCGATCTCCTTGGAAGCTGCTGCTCAGACATCCTGAAAGGGGTTTTTGTCAGCAGCCCTCCCCGCAGATGTCTTCTGATCCCTTTGGAGGCATTTCAGCCCCTAATACAGCTGTCACTTTCTCCCCGCCGCTCTAACAACAATAAAAAAAAAAGGGGGAAAAATATAATCCTAATAAATTTCAGCCTAACGGAGCGAAGTGGCACTGACAGCCACCCACTGGGGACTTTGGGCTGCCCGGGACACCCTGCTGGCCGAGAGAGGGGCCGGGGCTCCAAAGCGCTTTCACGCCACATTAACACCCTGCCTGGCCGGGGCGGGATGGAGGAATGCAGGGCTCTCTGACCTCCTGGGCTCTTGCGAGCTGCTGCTCCCTCCCACCCCCTGGCCCTCCTGCCCGGCCCCGTGCAAGTGGAAGCGAACAATGCTTCTCACTTGATGCAAATCCAAGGGAGAAGGAGCCGAGGCAGCACCTCACCCTCAGCCCCTCCTGCCTTTGGGAGCTCAAGCAGATAATAGTGAGAGCCAAGCCCATCTGTGGCTTCTGAGCAGACTTTGTCCCAGTTCCTCAGGCTCATCTCTAAGCCTCCTTTAGGCTCCCCGCAGTTTAATGCATCTTTCGGAATTGTCATTCCATCCTCTCCCTCGCTCTGCCCCTTCCTTGCTCCCTCCCCTGTTCCAGTCCCGCCTGTTCTGAGCCTCCCTCTCCCCCCATTAAAAATTCTTCACATTTCAATGAGCGCATTTTCACCATCGCTTAGCTCGGAAATGGGCCCTTCTCCCCCCTCCCCTCCTTCACATCCATCCTTCTGCTGAATAAAAACGGGGCTGGAGGAGCTCTTTTCACACACTATTTATTTAAAAGCTCTCTCTTGCTTTTCATGCCATCAGTGTGTCAGGCTGCTTTGGGACAGCACGGCCATGCTCACAAAAACAACACCTTAACGTTCCCAGTGCGTTCGATCATCCTCAAAATTCAATTTTTCTGCTTTTATTCTTTCAACACATGCTGTACAGAAGGGTGAGGATCAGGTAAGAAAGATGAAAAAGTACATTTTCTTGAGGATTATTAACTTATTTTACTTTTTTCCCTCCCCAGTGCTGGCTGGAAAACATTGAAAGTCTGGTAATTTTCAAAAGCACTGAACACACGAAATCACTGAGAGCACCTCTGAAAGGCAGCAAGAAAAAAACGCTGAATTCCGCATTAATTTGTAGTAGACCAGCCCCAAGACAGACAAACCCTGTCACAAACAGAATATATAATGCCCATCCCACTGGTCCCCGATGGGGGCAGGGACAAAGCTTCTCCGTGGCTGAGAAGAGGCTTGTTCCTTTGTTCTGCCCTGTCTATAGCAGGGGCACAGTCCCCTTTTACAGTAATGCTGGGTTTTACTGCATAAACCCCTGCTTGTTCAAGGACCTAAAACTTCTGTGACCCCCATTTTGGGTTCTGTTCCTCAGGGAACCAGAAAGTGTAGACATGTGTACCTGTGAGGCAGGTGTTTTACAGCCTTTTCCCTGCTCTGCAGTGCATGACTGCCTGAACCTACAGCTGAAGGGGGCATTTTCAGTCTTGGGTTGCTAAACAGATAAAGTAGGAAGAGGACAGGAAGGAAAACAGCATCTTGAGGGTGTAGAGACTTGGAAGTCATGGCAGATCAGGGGTAGGGCAGACAATTAAGGTCCCAGTCCTGTTTTTGAAGATTTCCCTTCCCATCAGGATCATCTCAGTTTCCATGGAGGGAGGCTGGGAGGGCTCGAGCACAAAGGCCTCAGATCCTTCAAGGGCAAAACTCCACTCTACATGAAAACAACTTCTTTCTAGCATTAGAAATCTCTGAAGGAAAAGGCCTTTCTCTGAGGCGTGAAAATCCTTCGAGTTGTTACATGGATGGCAGGTCCACTTAACTCTGAAAGCTGGAGAGCGAACTTCAGGCCACGCCTGGCCACCACCCCTGATCCTCCCTCCCTCACATGGAGTTAAACCTCTGATGTCATGCCCTGTTAGGGGACAGTGGCCTCGAGCATGGAAATAAAGACGGCAGCAGCTCTAATTAAACACTGCAGGGTCCATTCTAAAACTGGGGAGCACAGTGGAGCAGAAAAGGTGCTCAAGACCTAACCTTAGGATTTGCTTTAGCTAACAAGTCATCTCAAGCAGGAAAAGAAACCAAGTCATATGTCTCCCTCCTTCGTGCTGCTCATATGTCTGCCTGACAACATAAAAAGCACCAGCAACTCTGACAAGTCCTAGGTAAATCCCAGATTGGATTTTCTCTACTTCCTCAGCACTACAGTTTTCACTAAGTTCCCATGACACTGGCAAGACACACTTGCAGAAAGCCCAGCACAGCATATTTCTCTACACAAATGAGAAATGTAATACTCAGATCAAAGGGAATGACTCTGCACTGCCATGGAATAGTACAGCTTTCTCTGGATGGACTGACAGTGCTGTTTGATGAATGGAAGAAATCCTGCTAAAAATGCACTGGATTTGTTCATAGACCTGATGCTTATGTCCTAAGACCTCTCTGTATTCAGAGCAGATATGAGCAAAAGGATATTATTCTGAAAAGAAAGCCATTTGTAACATTTCTTGCACACAGAACAAGACTGACAAAAGTAGAAAGATCCATAACTGCTTTGAAAGAACTGGGAAAATTTATTTTGTGCTGTTATGAAAGTGAAAGAAGGAACCTGTATGACAGTCTGTATGCTCCCCGTCAGAACATGCAATAACAGCAATGTATTTTCTGTCTCCCCCTTTACAGCTGACTGAAAAGCGAGTAACTCCCAATAACAACTTAGAAGCAGTGTTATGGCTAGCTCAAACACATGAGATCAGACTGCCTTTCATAATCCACATGTATTTTGTACTGTACATATATGACATAAGCTATAGGAAGGGAAGCTGTCTGAGGCTGCAGTTACTAGAATGGGGCAGTGTGACAGGTTCTCTGAACAGCATTTAGGGGTTCAGATGCTCCACACAAACATTTTCTATGATGAGCGCAGTCATAAAGCACCAAATCCACACTGCAACGTAAACGAGCTTGTTTCACCACAATTTAAGGGGTGATGTTGATTCATATGATCAACAATGATGTGGCTCACTCTGTCTGCAATGTAATGAGAATTACATACCAGTACAAGTGACCCGTTAATATAAATACAAGACTAGACCTGGAAGGAGGCTAAGAGCTACACAGAGTAAGGCTCTCCAGAGCCCAAGGTACAAAATTCACTCAGACACTTGTGAAAATTTCATCTACCAAGCTCTATACACTTACAGTGTCCCTAAGAACATGTGGAGCGAAGCAAGTGGGAAGTGCATTAAGAGGCAGGGTTTAATAGGTTTAGCAAGGATTAATAGACAGACTGACGTTGAGAGGCTGGGGTTTGTGAACAGCACTGTGCCACACTACACTCAGCATCAAAGGACTTTCTAAAAGTGGATGAATAAACAAACTTGGCCTAAAATAAGGCATGCACATATCATAAGCTTCTGCTGGCAGACCCTGTGAGAAGGTGAGAAGAGGTGGATCTCTGCAGGACAGTGCTGTGCCAGCTGAAACCCCTCTGTGCAGACATGTTTATACTGGCAGCACATGCTTTTGGCACGAAAGCTCCTCTCATGTGTGTGCACTCCAGGGAGAAGTGTTACTAAAACAGTACAAAGAACATTTTTGCTAGTACAGCTGATTCCATAGCAAGAGCACTTTGTCAAGTATGGTGGTTTTTTCCCTGAAAAAGCACTTCCAGTGTAGCTCTCCTAGCAATTTTTGAGTTAACCTTAGCATTGGCTCCAGCTTTCACACAGGACTCAGAACCTGAATTTTAAAACATAGAAAGAGCTCCTTAAAACCAAACTACCTCAACCAATTTGACCTTCAGGTTGAGCTCTGTATCTTGGACATGCTACACTGCTGGCTGATGTTGAGCAGCTGTGTGATGTCATTAGTACTCAGTGTTCAGACACACACAGTGACAAACTAAACCCACAAACCCATGAGCACCTGTATCCCGTACCTACCAAGGGCACATAAAAGAGGCATACGATTTAGTTCTGGCAAAGAATGGACTGCTGTCAAGACATTAAGCCTCCTTTACAGATGAGAATATCTGGGCAAGCACTAAATCAGACCATGGTGCTGCTTTGTCCAATGCTAATTAAAATCATACTTCCAGTTCCCTACCTTGGCAGAAGCACTCGGGGGGGGGGGGGGTGTTAGGCCAGAGAATGGATTAAAGTTGACACTGAAATGCAATATTTTGCTGTCTAACCGCCCAATTTCCTGCTAAATAAAATTTCAGGAGCTCTAAATAATGTATTTCAGTTGCTAACCCTTTGAAATGGGAGGCACTCTTCAATCAAGCCTCAGGATGCAGAGAGAAAGAAGAGCTTCTAAAGACAGGCTCTCTGTGGACTGCTCTGAACACCATCCTGGTCTCATTACCTCTCCCGGACTGAAAAGAAAAAATGCAATTTGCCATCAATTAGGAAGAGTTCCCACTGAACCTGCAGAAACTCAAATTCATTGTTAGCTCATTAAATGTGCTAACATTTGTAAAGGTTCAAATGGGCTTTTCAGGCTTCAGCCCAGCAAGAGAGCTATTTCTGTTGCTTGTTAGATAATTGTCAATTAATGAGTTTAAATGCTATGTGGCAGTCTAAATGAGAAACTAACAGCTCTTCACAATCCAGTAAAATCAGGTGAAATTAAGATAAATCAAAACGTTTTACACAGTATCCCCAATAAATGGCACTTGGGAAAGCACACGTGTATGAAAAATGTGTGATTCCAGAGTCTTTGCGTGGTGCCACTTTATGGCTATAACACCAAGAAAGTGTCTGATGAGATGGCTTGCTACATTTCCAAGTGACAATGCACCAAGCAAGACTTTACACACCTCTGGTACCTCCTTTATCTTGTTCTTAACAGACTGTTTTAAGGACTTCAGAGTTATAGCCAAATAATTTACAATCCAAACCATATGCACATTTCCCTATATTTTTGCCTTCTCATTTTCACAAAACATTAGCATCAAGAGGCGTTTATTCAGAACTAGTCAGCCCAGGTCTGGAAAGCCCACACTGTACCCACCACACATCACTGTTCTTTTACTCTGTGCTCACCTCCCCTACCCTGCAGTCACCTAAATGCCAGGGCAGGAGTAAGATGCACAGCACAGGGGAAAGCAGACTGGAGTGTGTCTTTACAAATAAGCATCTTTGTGAAGAGAAGGAAGGTAAATATTTTGCCTGGGGCCCTGGCAGAATACAAATACGTCCCCTAAGTCCATCAAGGACTCCAAGTTCTGCACAAGAAGGTGCTGCAGTTCTCATGTGCATAATTCCCATCCATTCTGTACCCAGACTGACAGCTCTCTGGAGGGTGCTGGAAGGGGGTCAGGAGGAGGTTGACTCGCTGATTTCCTACCCCACCAGACCCCCTACCATGCCAAGAGGAGTGTATTCTGCACACCCCAGACACTCTTCATGCCGAATTTACTACCTGACAATCAAAAAGGAAACAGCTAAACAATGAGCAAAGCCTACTGAAAGACAGAGAGATGGGGCAGAAGAGGAAGGAGGGGGAATATGCTTGGGCTTCTGCTGCTTAAAGAAAGAGTTTAGATTTTAGATTTTCAACCACTCTTAGGTAATTTGGAAGATCAGCAGAGTAGTGAAAAACAAAAGGGCAAGCTGCAGCACTCTGACAAAAAATCTCATACAAAAAAAGGTTAGATAGTTTAGCTTGTAAAGATACAAGAAAATTCTGGGAAAACTAGATCAGTTCCTATCCCTGAATCAGACCTTATTCTAAAGGTGAACTGAGTACTCAAACCAGACTGCAAGGTTATCAGAAAATCACTAGTTTCCCTCACATATGGTATCCCCTGTGCTCCTGCAGAATATTCCCTATTTCACACCACCTGTAATTTTGAGAGAAAATATTCTGTAAAGAGAAAATCTGTCTCAAAAACCAGCTCCAAAAGCATCACTGGCCTGAGAGAATTAGAACTGCTGAACTTCTCCCTAAGTAGATGTGGATAAAAATTCACCAATCCTGTCCTAAAGGTTTTTAACTGCTAGAGAGAAGACCAAAGGACATGCCTGTCTCCATACAATCCAGTTTCAAGACCACCAGTTAGTGTTCCTGTCTGGAAGAGCCACAAGATGCCGCATCAGCAGCATCATGGAGAGATGAGTTGACAGAGAGGACAGGTACTGTTCCAAACTCTCACTCAGTTTTTCCTGGTTTCATTACCCCAGGCAGGTGCCTCTACATAACACTAACAGGTCTGTGGTTGCCAGTTTCTACTACTACTGTCCTCCAGGACCCAGGCATGTCTGTCACCTTAAGCAAATATAACTGCATGTTTCAAGCAATCTCCTCTGCTTCAAATCCTGTAAAAAAGCCAGTGCTCTGCCTGCTGAACTTGAAATGAAGATATATGATTCAATTCCTAACAGCCAATCAGGAGCTGTAACTGCAGGCTTTAATGTTTTATTCCCTCCCTGGAAGCTGGAGTCAGAACACCTGATTTTCCCAAACCCTTTACTGGCCTGCTACGTGCAAAGCACACTCTCTCACTCTTCAGTTCTCTATTTCTCCTCCTTCCTTGGGTCTATTTTTCTGTTGGTTTGCACTGGAGGTGGGTTCTGCAGACAATCTCCTGGTGCCCCCAACCACCAGGACAACCTCTTTTCTGGACTGTGGTTATTATTCCTAATCTTAGTGTAACAGCAGGAATATCACACACAAGGTGTAGAATTATGGAGCAAATTCAATCACCTTTCTCAGATAGTAATCTAAGTACCAGCTCACAAATAAAAAGCTATTAAAAATTTCTCAAGGTAACAGGACAGAGGACTTTGAGATATCTTCTGTTGCACAACTTGCAGCTCAGCAATGAATTAATTATTGCAGTTCATTTGATTTCTAGTGTTTAACATACAGCAACCTTCAGTCTGGACTCCTTGTTTTTTGTGATTGCCAAGCAGTCTCTCAGGCCCGTGCTGGCCAAGCCCAAGATGCTTTGGTTTCCAAGATCAGCAGGGGCACTGAGTCCACAATAGTCAGAACAGTTTTGGGCTGTGCCCCCCAAACCACTTAAAGCCACAGCTCCAGAACAGGGCCCTTCACACTGTACCTTTTGCTTCTTTACAGACAGCTGCTTCCATATGAATTACTAATATTATTAGCACTAAAAACCTGACTCTGCTGTGCAGTTCACAAACAGATCAATACACCATTTTCCCTCCCACCAGAGCACCGTGCTGCTTCTCTGCTGCCTTTAACACACCATTTAGCTTTAGTGACACGTCACAGAGGCAGGGAAAATCAGGAAATAAAGCTCAAGAATCCACTTGACAAAACCCACTCATTAATTGGACTGAGTTCCTAATTGTAACTTTGTGGTTTCCCCTCAGAGCACCCCTGAGCTCTGTCTGTGGGCCCAGCAGGGCTGGCAACACTGTACCTGTGCAGTGCTGGTGGCAGACACCAGAGAGCCTGCGAAGGTGACACAGCACACTCACTGCCATCAGCGACCACAGGATTAGTCCCTGCCATCTGTTCTTACAAAAAGGTGAATGTGCTTACTGAGGGAAGTTCTTGATTTTAATGCTGGCTGAGATGCTGACTGCTATGACCTGTGTGATTGATGCAGCTGACAAGGCTGTAAAGCTGGCACAAAGCCCATCTCAGAAAGGGCTGCTGAGATAAGCCAATTGATCATGCCAATATGATTAAGAAAATAAATAAATCAAGGAAGTAGAAGCAATTCCACAGACTCTTCCCCATCCAAGAATACACTCTTAAAAACCAGGTTGTCAACTCTCTCAGGATGGCCACACCAGAAATGCTGTGGCATTTTCAAACTACACTTTGTTAATCTTTTTGCTCCCAGCAATAAATATGGAATCCACAGGACAAAGCTCCAAAGACCCTTTCCTGCACTGGGGGGTACATCCCACAGCCTTGGTGACTGCTCAATGAAAATGCTGCAAGCAGAAGCTCACAATCTGACACAGTTAAACCAGTGGGTGTCCACACTGGACTGGGACTGCAGGTGAGACTCCACTACATGGAAATCATGCTCTGCATTGAAAGGCTGCCCAGCAGGGTCAGACAGCATCTCACTGACCAAGGCCTGGGTTAGAATCTATGACAAATGAACAGTATTTTCATGTGCAAATAAATAGCAGTTTCTAATCTTCTCACATGCAGCATGGCACCAGTCACTGAAGTTTATACATTTTGGTCAAGTTTATACATTTTTGGAGGACACTTAGGGATCCCCCTAGGCCTAGTGAGAAGGGTTTGTTACCAACAGATTAAAACAGTCTACTTGGAAACTCAGAGCAGCAACATTAATTTGTATTGCTTTGCAACATTGGAACCACTTAAAACATTTCCTCACTGGCTTTTTAGAGTAGGATGTCCAGGGAACCTCGGCAGCTTGAGGAGTGGGCCGGGGAATTGTGACTCAGTTCAAAGGTAAGCCTAAGGGTATGGCTGAGAAACCCCAAAGTGAAATGCTTGCTCTCAAGCATGCTGTATTCCTGCCTGAGTGACTTTTGAGCCCATTAGCCAAAACCTGTGACTAAAAACGTGGATTTCCTTACTATACATGGAACTGATTATCAGTTTGTGCCCCCTCCTAATGGCAATAAAGGTTGTGGGGTGCTGATGCCCCACGACCAGTATTTTAAATGCCAAAGCAGAAAATGTAATCTGAAATAGAACTGTGGCTTCATGCTCAGGTTTAACAGCTACAGCTCATTCCAACAACAGCATTACACTACAAACCATGCGGGATGTCTCACACTATTTGTTATTGGTTTGATTTTGTAACACACTCTCTCTTTTATCTTTTGGGGACATTTTTGGACATACTGATTCAGAGACTTCGAGGGGACTTGCTCCGCTGTCAGCAGGTATGTCACAATCTCCCTAAAAGTGACTCGAGTTAATTTAAACTTCTGTTGCAGATACTTCATGAAAGGAATTTTACTTAGCCTTTGCAACAAAAACCCAACTAAAGATTCTGTAAGCTGCCTTTATTGTTGCCCTCGAGCAGGTAACTGCTGAGAGAAACAGATGTGGCTTATGCTTGGTTAGAGCGTATCTGTAAGAGGCTTAAGTCAGGAGTGCCTTAAAGAACAGAACTGGCCCTACAAAACAATCTATTTGACCTTATCAGTAAGGTGGAGGATTCAGTGAAAGACCACAAGAAAACAACAGGTCTAATAGGTTCAGGAAAAGGCTTCTGTGTCCACAATCAAACCACACAAATACCTATGCAAAAAACTCCCTGCCAAGTAGGACCACCAAATTCCACCTTTTCCAAAGACTTTTAAAAAAATTTAATCACCTCCCCCATATTTTTTACTAGTTAAGGTACTCCTCAGGAAAAGACAAAACTGAAAGGCAGAAAGTCCAACAATTGATTTTCACGTTGGTCAATGGCCAATAAATCATTAGGTGAACAAAAGAGATTTCTGTAGCACACAGACATGCTGTATCTTTACTTCTCTCATCCCAAGAAACTTACAACTACCAGTCTTTACAGAACAACTATACAGTAACAAGGTAACTCAATGGGTGGTTTTACATATTTCAGGTTTTTATAATTATCATTCTTTATCTATGGAACCAAAAATTGTAAAATGAAGAAAGGTAAGAAATAAAGACTCAGCTGCACCAACAGTCACATTTGCTTCTAAACCACAGTGGGATGGGTTTTACCATCCTTAAACACATAAATGTTTGCTGGTTTATATGTGCTAATCAAGTTCCTTTCTCCGTTAAATTACTTATTTATATTAGGTTAGAAAATGAAACAACACCCCAGGGCAGGAAAGTACTCATAAGACCCTATATAGTAGTAGCAGAAAAATAAGAGAACAGTATATCTGGGGCTGCTGCAAGACAAACTAGTCACATTCATGTCAACCTCTTGATGTCAGAGCCTGGGAAAATTGCAGCATTGTAGCTGGGTGCAATTTTCCTGATAATGATGGTTGTAATAGGAAAAGAAAGAGAAGTTTTACAGGGAACTGGGAAATAAAACGATTACAAAGGTGCAGATTTGTAAAATCAGATCTGTGCACAAATTTTGAGAGTGGGTCAGTGCTTGGCATGGTGATTCTCCAACCTTTTGACAGCCCTCTGCCCCTAAAATACCTCAGGGGCAGGAGTGTCTTTCATTTCCTGACTTGTTGGCATCTGCTCAGAAACACTCTCTCCAGGGGAAGAATACAAGGGCTGGAGATGCACTACCAGAACAATATAAGCCTTTGAGAATTGTAAGTAATGGGTGTGATTTTCTATGAGTTAGTGTAGTTTATCCCAGTCAATGTCAAGGGAGTTATCCTGGTGGAAAAGGGTAAGAGATGCTGAGTTCACCATTTTATTCTGATGCCTTACATTGCCCACAGAATCACACAGAATCAGTTAGGTTGGAAAAGACCTCTGAGTTCAGCCTTTGACCACCTTGTCTACTAGACCATGGCACCAAGTGCTCCATCGAGTCTCTTCTTAAATACTTCCTGGGATGGTGACTGCACCACCTCCCTGGGGAGCCCAATCGTTCTCTCTGCAAAGAACTTCTTCCTAATGTCTGACCTAAACCTCCCCTGGCACAGCTTAAGACGGCGCCCTCTTGTCCTACTGCTGGTTGTCTGTGAGAAGACACTGATCTCCACCTGGCTACAACCTCCTGTCAGGTAGTTGTAGAGAGTGATAAGGTCTCCCTCTCTCTTCTCCAGGCTCAACAACCCCAGTTCCCTCAGCTGCTCCTCTTAGGACTTGTGCTCCAGACCCTTCACCAGTCTTGTTGTCCTTCTCTGGACCTGCTCCAGCACCTCAATATTCCTCCTGAACTGAGGGGCTCAGAACTGGACACAGCATTTGAGGTGTGGCCTCACCAGTGCCCAGTTTGGGGCAGAATCACCTCCCTGGTTCTGCTGGCCACACCATTCCTGATCCAGGCCAGGATGCCACTGACCTTCTCAGCCACCTGGGCACACGCTGGCTCATATCCAGCTTCCTGTCCATCAGAACCCCCAGGCCACTTTCTGCCTGGCCTTGTCCAGCCACTGTGTCCCCAGCCTGTGGTGCTCCATGGGGTTGTTGCGGCCAAAGTGCAGGACCCGGCACTTGGTCTTGTTGAACCTCATACTGTTGGATTCGGCCCATCTATCCAGCCTGATCAGGTCCCTCCTGCTCAGTCTCTTTTGGGGTTGAAAGGGTGAGACTCCAGCAGTCTACTTCTCTTTCACTCTCCCTAATGCTCCTGAGCCTTTCCCCTTTTTCCTTAAGCTCCACCATTAGACAGAGCAGATCATTCACCTGATCCCACCTTCCACAGGTGTCTTTTGCACTGTCCTCTGCTACTAACACCAGGCTCATACACCCACTGCAGCCAGTGGCCTGGACAGCTGTGTCCTTCTTGGGGGTTCTGTCTGGGTGAGCACACTCCTGCTAGCAGCACCAGCAATACCTGTTGAGCATTTGTAAACCATGGCTGGATCTAGTCGAGGTGGGGAAAAAAAACCAAACAAAACCCCAGACCAAAACCAACCAACCGAAAATCCACAAACCAAAACCAACCAAACCAAAAAGCCCCGCACACCTATCACACAACCCGCCAGCCAGAGCCAGGAGGGTGGCCGTGCCCTTCCTGCTTGTCCTGCCTGCTCATTTGTTCTCACTGGACATTTGAACTCCCAACACGTCTAGTAAGAAACTCTGCATTTTGGGTTGTTGTTTTCTTCTTTTTCTCTTTTCTCTGGAAAGATGGATTACTTCTTTGCCTGTCTGACTGGACCATCTGCTGATATTGCAGGAGGATGTGTGTTGGTATTAACAAACTCTACATTTTCATGCAATAAATTTCTTGGGAACCCTGATGAATTGGTTTAGCCTGTTCTCAATAGGATGCTGCCAGCCTCTGGTATTTGGAGGGGAAAGCCATAAATACTTCTCTGAATCTGGCTAATGATTTCTTATCTTTTGTTAATCAGAACTATAGCCATGGTTTTGCCTGGGAAATAGCAACTTGCAAAAATGCACTCTAGAGGGACGCACAGGATTTAAACAATGCCAGTGTGAATGCTTTGTTTTAGCCAGTGAACTTCCCAACCTCAGTAACTATCTTCAGGACCACAAAGCCCACAGGATGAGGGAAGAATTACATTGCACATTTCTCAGAGACACACATATGCAAACCAATGTCTGTGGCTCATGCACTGATGCAAGTCTGAAGAGCTCATGCTTCCTTTTCTCTTCAAGTCTTCTGTCCCTCCAGATTCAAGGCCAGTTCAAGGCTCTCCAAAAATAATTACGATAATAAATCATTTGGGAGTCTAAACAAAAATGGCTATGAAAGAAAGCGGTGAAACTATATCTCCACCTATTTTTAATTCAGGAGAACTGAGAAACAACCTGGTAAGACATGGCAAAACTTTTGATTGTCCAGGCTCAGCTTCACTGAGACTCAGTCTGGCTTTTGGGTTGCCCACCTGCCTAATGGAAACAACTGTGACACCTGAGTGTCCTGTGTCTGTGCCCCACTGCACAGACATTCCCCAACATGTTGTTTGTCACTTCCATGTTCAAGTGTCCAGGCTGATGAGGCATTCACAACTCCTCTTCCTCCCACCACCATCAGAATAAAAGGACCAACCCAAACAGGTAGTGAGACACGTTGCCCTAGAGGCTGCACAGGCAAGGCCACTTACGGGCACACCTGGGTTCCCACTGAGCCACTGGGGTCTCAGGAAAGCCAGCGGTGTAGGAAAGGCTGCTCTGCCCTTCAGATAGCTTTTTAACAAACCGTCTCTTTTTCCCTTTACCCTGTATCATCACAAGCTTTAAAAGCCCCCATGCTTTGTCCCCTTCTGAGTGTTCTTTTATTTCTGCAGTGTGCAGCCAAGTTAAATAACAGAATAAATGCAGGGAACAGAAAACACAGAGGTGATACAACAGCATGAGGTCAGTTTACCCATTCTTATCTCATTGTGATCAAAATTATAGCTCCCTATCCGTTTGCAACAATGCCATGAGAAGTGAAGAAAACGAGGAGTAACTCTGCCAATAAATTTTGAGACAATTTCATGTAAAAGATAAGGCAATTCAATTTACAGAAGTAAATCTTTTTGGTTAGTTTGAGTACAAGGCTATAAACCAAAACATATTAAGAAAGAGTTACTGTTGTATAATTAATGTTCCAAAGAAGAAAAATATTTATGCTAAGGGATGACATTAACTGCATTGCCACTGGAGTGTGTGTTATGGTACAATATTTAACTACATGCTTGCATTTCTCAAATACCTATTACAACCTTTATTTTGCTGGACATGATGCATGTGTATTGTTGGGCTGAGCAACATGATAATATATCAAAAGAAATGGCAAGAACTGTTTTCCAGTTCTCACAACAGAACGTCAATTCCTTTCCACTACAGATTTGCATCCAAACTGTTGATGCGTGGCAGCCCTCCCTGTCACGCAGGTCAGCTTCGGGCAGGAATACCCTCGCCTGAGGGATTACATTTTCAGAATGCTACAAGCAACAGCAAAAAGGAAAAGAACAGAACTTTTACCAAGAGGGCTTGCTACTGATACAACCATATCATAGCTGCAGTTAAAGCAGGGATCCACATGCTACTTTGAGTAAATAGCAGAGAAGAAAATGCAGGGTTTTCTGTAGTGGGTATATGCTTTCTCTTCACTCCTCGTACCACTGCAGAAACTTAAGCTGACTACACTTAATTCACTTGAGAATACACACAACGTTCAGCTGAGCTTTCAGACATATCCAGGTTTAGCCAACTACAAAATCCAGTTGAATGTCCCTGTGAAAGGCTGTGAAGTAGCTCTGCAGAAGTATTTAACATTTATGTGAGCCCTCACATGGAATTACACATGGATATCAAAGTTTAGCGTCTAAAGCACCCAGCCTGATGTTTCACTTCAAGGAGGTGTATACCTTCGATAGAGCTTTAACCCCAGCTGGCTGCACAGCACTGCTCCATCACTGTGGGCAGTGCAGGCTGAGCCTCAGCAGGGTCAGACCCGAGACTGGGAAAGCTGCAATTGCTTATTCAAAAGAAATTAAAGCTTAAATAGATGAGATATTTAGTTGATACATTTTGCTTCTTTTATGCTAAATTTCATTCAAATCTGCAGGATTCATGGATGCTGTCTTCATCCTGCTATAGTCTTGACTTGATTTTGTTCACCTTGAGATTTGTGTTTATCTCAGGATCTGTACCTCCTTAGGAACTTCTAAGTCAGGAAAAGTTTGACATGTCTCACTATAAGATGTGTTAAAACATCAGAGACTGAGGTGTGTTCAGGAACTGAAGAAAACGAGGACAGGGAAAATTTCAAGGTCATTAAACTGTCTGAGAGTCAGTGCCTTCTAGTGAGCAAAAACAGAATCTGTTTGGATTTTTTTATGGAAAAGTTTATTATAAATAGGGACTGCTCCTTCTAAACAGGAGTCATACATATTTAAATCTCCCAGTCACAGCTGTCAACACACCCAAGGGCACAGTTTGCCAAAAATGGTAGACAAAATTTCTGGGAATCTTCCACACGTACAGCTGGCAAATCGACAGTTCCCATCTCATTCAACCCCCAGCAATGAATTCTTACTCTGACATCAATTGAAAGTAACTGGAGTGCTGTTCTTTTCAACTGTGCTACCTTCCAAATTCCTGTGCACAGAAATACACATACATTTGGTAAGAGTGATGGTACCATTAGTAATTCTGCTACTTTCCCTTTCCTGCACTCAAGTAACTCTTACCTTTATTATTTCTCTGAAGAAGCCTTTCGTGATTACTGTCTTTTCAAGGATACATTCCTCAACTTCTGCATTGGAGAACCTGGTCTTTTGTTTTCAAGAAGAATTTAAAGGAAAAAACTCCACATCAAAACCCCTACCATATAAGCAGTCAAATTGCCATTGTGACTTGGTACACAGCAGGCAAAGAATGTGAGAGGAGCCTCCTTTAGGAGTGCAAATTCAGTGGTTTCATTTCCCAGCTTTTCCATAACACCATAACCATGTTCAGCTCTACTCCTCAATGTGTGCCATGTTGCCTGCCTGCATTTCAAAACACCATGTTTTGTAACCCAAGTGAACATCCTTGCTAAAACACTTTTTCAATAAGTCATTTCACAATGATGACCAATGATTGTTTTTCAGCAAGGAAAGTACAGGCCAGCTATTTCTGCTGGCTGTGGACTCAAGAACACCACTGACACTGGAAGATGAGACTAGGGCTTGCAATATCCCTCATGTACTGGTAAGGACATCTTATGTAGCTGCTCCTAGGAGATTTACTTCTAAAGCTACATAAGCCCCCCATAGCCACAAAGACTTTGGCACAGACACTGATCCCAACTGTTCCATGTAACTAAACACACACGGACAGAGCATTCATTAATGGGGAGACCATGGGAAAAACATGCAGAAGGGAATCAGTGACTTCCCACACAGCCCTGTGTAGTGCCTTTGAGATGAGCAAGAGAGAAGCCCCCCTCTTTCCCAGGTACACAATTTTCCAGCACCCACTAAAATTTCATTTGATAACTATCAGAGTTTTTAGATAACTATATCAAAGGAACCTGTAAACCAATGCCCAGTATTTTTTTGCCCTCTGGGAGAAGGCCAACATCAGTGGGTGAGCACAGGGAGTGCAGTGCTGGAAACCTGAAAGAATGTAGGACTTGGGGAAGAAAGTTATATGCTGCTGTAAGCAGTGTTTAAATTCTTAGGTCAGAAACTCCATATTCGGTGCCATATTTGTCTGGTAAGTTTAATTTTTACTCTCCATGTCCCACTTCTGTGATGCTCAAGAAGCCACTATACTGAAAATAATTGGAAGCTGGAAAACTATTAAAGGGAAGTATCACATATGCTTGCCCTGTTTTACTCTTCCCGAGGCTACCAGATTAGATGGATTTTTCTCCTGCTCCAGTACAGCTGTTTTTATTCTTTTTCTTTCAAAAAGGGTAACATCCTACATGAACACAATTTAAGGTCCATATATACCTGTGCAAGATTACTTATGCATGTGTGCACATGAGCTTCCATAGCTGGATCACTTCACACTCTGCTTTTATAGACACAGTTCAGACCTACAGCTCAGGTTATTTGTGTGCTTCGTATGTGGTACATGCAATATTGATGGTATTTTGTTGCATCTCAAATTTTCTAACTGCAACACACACACAGCACTTAAAACCATGCAGTTTACGTAAGTGCTTTTATATTTGTAATTACCCTTTGCTTTGGAGTTCACTTATGCAGCAAAATAGCTTCTCAAACAATGGCAATTTCAAAGTGTTTTGGCTATTGTATCACTTCACAGTACTGCATTAACCAAATATTTGAAAGCAAACACATTTCAAACTAGATTTAATCCAATTTAGGCAAAATTATGACTGGTGAGTGAGTAGCAGCCCAAAGACAGCTCCTCTGCCTTTGCAACATCAGGGGAGTCACAGGTATTTAGGAGAGGAAGGAGGCAGAAAACAACAAGCCTGAGAATAAAACTGAATTTTCAGCAGTTGCCTACAAATTGCTATCATGATAAATGGCAGTGCTGGCAAGAACAGTGGTGTGGGAGATCCCTACAATACCTTCTAAACAATGCAGTCATCACTAGGGAGTTCCAGAGCAAGTTCTAAAGCTCCAGGAGAAAACATGGAGCTCAGGTCACACAGGGGGTGGGAGAAGCTCGGGACATTTCCTGCACTCAGGCACAGGCTTCAAGCACCTCTCTGAAAACTCCTTTTTCACATCTCACAGACCTGCCTGGCTATTCACACACCTTCAAAGATGGAAGAAGAATTTTCCAAGATGCCAGAAATTAAATATTTCTTATTCCCTTTTATGTACTTGGTAATTAGGGGCAGGTTGGGGGAAAGGATTTGGGAGACGTTCTGAGCTACAACACTTACCTATTAAAGCAAACTTGTCAGCAAATACTTTGTGGGAGCGTGCAGAGAGTTTTGAGCTCAAAGCTACACAGATTCAGTGTACAGGTAGGTTTTTGTATGTTTAAAATCTCACTCCCATTTTTAATTACACCTGGCAATTATTTTGTGACTTTCTCTGGAGGTCTGCCTCGCTGAAGGAAAGCAGAGAGTTTCTGCACACAAGAGTTCTGATTTCCAATGCTTTTCATGACACCTTTGGCAAAAAGTTAGCAATTTCATTGGCAAGAGACCTGTGTTGCCACACTCTATACTGTTTCTAGGTTAAATGGGAACCCTGGGTTTGGATTTTTATTTCTTTTTGTGAAATGGCTCATTGTTTGGGAACATGCATTTATAGAGCACTTGGGACCGTAGCATATCTTTCTCACTGCTGTTCCTCTCTCTGTGAAACACACTCCTCAGAAGTCACTTGGAAAATCACACACAATGGGGGGAAAGGCAAAGAAGAAAGAAATATTCATAAAGGATATTTTTAAGAAAAGATTTTACACTTACCTGTATGTTTCAGGTCATCAGTGAAGAGAAGAAGATCCAACAGCAGCGAAAACATGGAATAGAAAAATAAAAAGATACACCATTAGTTCAGGAAAGGAATAATCAGTAAGAGCAGCAGGTTCATGTAACACACACACAACTTGGAGCAGAGGCCTGAAGATCTTGCCCACTGCCTCTCCACAAACTAGACCCCATACACTGCATCTCAGAAGGTTTAAACTCATGGCAGAATCTCCCCCCAAAGTCTGGACAGAGACTTTATTTTATGGCTGAGGACACAAATGGTTGAAATGAGTTTAAATTGTGGAACGTGGCAGCTTCTTTCTTGAAGCACAATGAAAGCCTGGTCAAAGCACTTACTTTCCTGAAATACACTTCAGAGCAGCAGTATCCTGAAAATGATGAGATTTTTGGCGTATCTCTCTGTGTGTTCTCGTAATTTTAAGGGGAAAAAAGGCAGAACAAAACACTCTGGCAGGAAAAAGCAATGTTTCTCATCCCTGTAGAGGGCCCTTACTTCTCTGTTTAAAGGTCTCTGTGCTCAGAGAGAATTAACTCTTACCATCAGAGTGCTTTCAAGGAGTTTGAAGTTCTGAGGATTCTTTCCCTCTGCACGTGACAAATTTTTAAAAATGCTGGACAGAACCAGGCAGACAGGGCTCTGTCTTCTAGCAAATCCTCCTCTGCCTTCCCCCGTTTTGCCCTCTCACCATAACGGAGGGGAAGGCTGAGATGAAAGCCCGCACTTTAACTGAGGCTCTGTCTGCAAGAAGTGAGGCTGAGTTTCAGTTCCTGCACTGCACACAAAGGGAAGCTGTTAGAAGCCAGAGGGTTACAGGGAAAGGCACTGACAGGTTCCTTTTAATTAGGCTGAAAACTAACTTGGTGAGAATGGCTTGTCTGTATCAATAGCTCTAATTGACTGTTCTGAAGACAGACAGAGTGAATAAAGCAGGGGATAATTATTGTCTGTGACAATTTGATTGACAAGCTTGTCCCCCGGAGGAGAATCCAGAGAGTCTATTGTCTAGCAGAGCCCCCAAAATAAAGCATTCATTTTCAGAGGGCTCCATTAAAAACTCCACTGGAGGGCTGGGAGATTTGGCATTTGCGCTAATGGGGGAACAGTCATTCCAGCCAGGGAGGCTTCGAACAAACAGCTCAGGTGTGTTCACTGGGGAACAAGGGAAGAGGCTGAAGAGCAGAAGTGTGGTTCAGCCCTGGGCAAGAGCAAGGAAATGAGAAAAAAAAAAAGATAAAGGTGCTGCTTGTAGCAAGTGTTCAATTTGTCACCATGGCTTGTCTTAAGAGAAAGCACTACTAGAGGTCAGCCAGAAATATCTAGGAAGCAATTGAAAAGGATGATGTTGTCCAATCTAACATACCAAACACAGAAGAGCTGCTACCCATGCTCATTTTTTAGACTACCAACTACAAGCCAAATGAATGCAGGCCATGCTTTTAAACAGACCCTTAGAAACTCTATTGCACAGAAGCTAAAAGCTCCCCAAAGCACCGTGCTACTTTCCAGGCATCCCACAGCAAAGGTGAGGGGCTCCCAAAAGACAGGGAAAAGTTGGAAGGACAGACATAGAAGGGAGAAAGAATCAATTAGAAACAAGCATGGCAGGTAAGTCAGAAAGGACTAATACAAGCTCCTCACTGCTGCCCACTTATTCACCCACTTTCAGTTTTCTTTCATATCAAAAGAAACAGCACTAAATAAAAGCTTATCTACCAAATGCTGGCCATGCTTGTTTTCTCCCTTCGAAGACTGTCTGAATGGGTATATGTTTAGGGAAATACAGTGAAAATTATAAGTTAGTATTGCTGGAAGTATGAATTTAATTTTGATTTGCTTAACTATTTAACCAATTATTCCTTTTCTTATTGGAAACCTGGGATTTTTTCCTTGTTTTATTTTAGGTGTCAGATCAATTTCATTAGAAACTCCCAACCACTTTGCTAAGAATATTCCAGTTCTCCACATCAATGCAAAACAAGTTATTTGGGCAGTTCTATTCAAGAATGATCCTTCAAAACACCAGGTTGTTCTTTCACCCAGAACCACAGAGCACAGGAAAGTCCCAGCATGGAGTGTTGGAACAGTGCTAGGGAGTCCCAGGCACATAGTATGGGGCCAAATCTCCCTTGAATCAAGGGGAACAAAAGCTACTCATCAGTTCCAGCCTGTCACTGTGCGAGATAGCAGCAGCCAGGCCCCAAACAGTGCCTGGTGTAGGCAGGTACCACACACTTACACCGTGAGAGGCACACAGTGTCTTTGAAAGCTTATAGTTTAAATGTCGGAGACAACAGATGAATGGCAAACTGAGCAACAGGGTTAAGCAGGCTGCCCAAGGGCTCCAGAGCAGGCCAGGGGCAAAACTTGTGAAACCCCTGAGATGTCCTGACCTCAGGTTCAGTGTCTATCCATTAGCTGAGGGGTGTCAGTAGCCCAGCCAGTGTCACATGCTAGATTGATTGTGTGAAGGAAAAATACAAGTTATGCTGATTTCATTCATCTCTTGCACAGAGTCAAATTGTTTCTGCCAGTAGCAGCACTTCTGAAAACTCCGGTGGCAGTTTGGAGCTTCCCTCTTTCATGGGCAGACACATCCATGACTGCTGGGAGCAGCTCATCTCTGAGAAAGGCAGTGATTCTTCCTGCCAACTCTGTGCTCCCACTCAGTCCCATCCAGCCATGGACAGGCACTGTCTTCCTTGGCTGGCACGAAGCAGGGCTGCTCCACATCTCAGGCTCTGCCTGAGTTCAGATTTGGGAGCTGGATCCTTTGGAATATGCAAACAAGGCTTATTTGATGCCAGACAGTCTGCCTCCTGTCTTGTCTTCAGAAAGAGTGGCACAGGTCAGCAGGCCCCAGACTGCATACCAGCCTCCCAGGAGGTGGTCCCAGAAGAGTTAAGGATTACTGAATCATGAAAACGGGTCAGTTTATGAAGTTCAATCTGTTGTTCTGCCTGGAAGGTCAAAGACATTACTTCACGAACTGGAACTGTGCTTAGGGGTTATTGCCCAAGCACAAATTGCAACAGCGCAACCACATAGACCACAAAACCTCAAGGGACATTGCTGGAGAAGTCAAAGGGTAAGAGGGCACTGCAGTCTGGGCCTTGAAAAATACAGAAACCCTGAAGCATCCTAGGCCTTGGCTCTGGAGTGTCCCTTGTCTGTAGAGCACAGGGTGAACTCAGAAAAAACTTAACCTTTGAGCTACACAAAAGATTTATTTTTTTTTTAAGTCAATGAATCATCAAATGGATTTGGTTGGAAAGGACCTTAAAGCTCATCCACTTCCTCCTGCTGCCAATAAGCAGGACACCTTCCTCTATCCCAGGTTGCTCCAAGCCCCATCCAACCTGGCCGTGGACACTTCCAGGATGGGGCAGCCACAGCTTCTCTGGGCAATCCTTTCCATGCCTCAACACCCTCACAGGGAAGAATTTCTTCCTAATATCGCATTTAACCCTGCCCTCTGTCAGTTTAAAGCCATTACCCCTTGTTCTGTCACTACAGGTCCTTATCCAGAGTCCCCCTCCAGCTCTCTTGGCAGCCTTCTCTTCTCTGGGCTGAACAATCCTGACTCTCTCAGCCTACCTTCATCAAAGAGTGTAATATATATATATAAATATATAACTTTGATTTTGCTATTCCAGTTTTCATAGGTCTGGAGGCCAGAGTTTTCCCCTCAGAGAATAAATGCCACCCATCATTTGAGGTACATATTCTCATCAAATCTGCACTTCCAGAAGTACCTCAGACTTCACAGTGTTACTCAATATGGTAACTAGTCCAGCAACTTCAATGCAACAGATGGATCTGAGATATTTCTATGTCCCCAACTCTGGCTTCTGTGAAATGTCCGTAGTTTGGTGTAATGGAACACACTTTAGCTGATAAAATGGACAGAAGCAGCTGCTCCTGGAGCCATGAGCCTTGGTTTTGTCTCTAGCTGGAGATGAAGAGCCAGGCTCTGCAAAAAATGGGCTCACATTCCCTAGAAGGGGCACAGGATGTATTTAATACATCTACTGCAAAGGACACTGGTGTCCATGCTGAAAGCCAGTGAACATGGATAAAAAAGCTGCTTTGAAATGGTGGATAAGCCTCAGTGTTGCAGTTTCTCCACAGGGTAAGGGGAAACAGCTGGCTGGGCAAAGGATGAACCTCCTGCTCTGGAGAAATGAAGAGATATTTTCCAGAGTTGACCAGGCAAAGGAGCAGTGGGACTTATAAAGGATGATTTCCCAGGGCTTGGGGTTTGATTAGCCCATGCCTAACAACAGTGGGAGCTCTACTTGGAGCTTCTCTGGAATCACAGGCATGTGTCCCACGTGGATTCATTAATGACTAATAATGTAGCTGAGCTTACCCCTAAGCCCTCCCCCTCAAGCAGGGAGTTCATTTGTGTCTCTTTGCTCTGCCTGGCTGCCTATTTTCACTGAACTTTCCAGCTAAAATTGACTCATGGATTCAAAAGCTTTTACAACAGAAGTAACAAGCATGAAATTAGGTGATACAATCACATGCACCTCATTCCCTTCAGAAACCAGGCTAAAAGTGGTTTAGGACCTCTCAGCACAGAACTGCTAATGGCTGACCATTGCAGAATGAAGATTTTTATTATGGTTTCCTACTCTAGTATGGTAGGTAGGAATAACTGAGGGCTCCAGGATTGAAATGTGGTGCATGCACCAGGGCAGAAAGCATTTTGAGGATGAAGGCCATGCTAATTGGAGCCACACTGCCACGAGCAAAGTGGCAGCTGGCAGCTCTTCTTCCTGCCACCAAAGCTACCAGGAAATATTTGCTGCCTTAACTGTTTCTGAAAGGACATATTATTAATGATAACTGCTAATTTCTATCATAAACATCCTGTTCTCAGACCTAGGAAAGTTTACATGACTTTGCTGGT
Organism: Dendrocincla tyrannina; assembly: GCA_035047865.1. NCBI lineage: Eukaryota > Metazoa > Chordata > Aves > Passeriformes > Dendrocolaptidae > Dendrocincla > Dendrocincla tyrannina. Next base: position 22,313,645 of record JAWWMP010000011.1, read on the forward strand.
AACTGGGACCCAATTATTCCTCCAGGTTTTGTGCTATGCTGCAGGTTTCCAAGTATGGCACGAGGACTGACCCCACAAATAAAGAGTCACCACCGTCTTCCATGTGCTTCATGCTTTGAATCCATTTGCATTTTTTAGCTGCTGACACCATTCAAGGAGATGCTGTTCTCAATCAAAACCAGCCCACTGCTTCCCTAGGCTTAATTAGAAGCAGGGCTCTACATTCTGGCACCAGCAGTATTTTCTTTTCAATTAATGGACTTAACAGGCAGCAGATGCCAGGGTCTTCCTTTCTCCCCTCTCCCACAAGCAATCCACCCCTATTTTAAAACCACTGACAATGATTTTAAAGAGACAGTTAATTCAGATACTGCTTCCAAAACTGAAAATAATTATAAAACCCCCCAATAAATCCATGTACATTTCAATGCTGAGAGAGCCCATAGTATTTTCCCATGTTCTCTAAACCATGGAGCAGATAATAAATACTGTACAAAAAGAAGAAAAGTGAATTAAATAACAGTGCAAACCATAATAGTCTAGGACCAACCTTTGTGTGTGATTTCCATAAAGTCCAACAGTAAGGCTAGTAGGGAATGGGACATGCAAAAAGATTGCAGTTAATTTTGCTTAATGATAGAATCCACACATTTCAACTTTCCTGCATTGTTTTGTTGAAGGTAAGATGCAAAGAGAAGTTACTTCTCTTATCAGAAAACTGTCAAATTCTAATTAAAAATGGTGTTGATTATAAAAAAAGTTGTAGCCATTTACCCCTCTGAGATTATTGCCTCTCTCCTGTACGTTGTTGCCAGATTTCAATAAACTTTGTAGACCTTCCTCTCTTTAAGATGACTACTCCTCTTTGGCTGGAATTTTTCAGACTTCTCCACTCCAGATACTTTGGTGGGGGATTCCACAGAAATACAGCACACTCACATAAACCTTGCTTGCTTGGAAACTTAGTTAAAAGCAGTGTTGGGGGAATCATTTACAGCTCAGGATGAGAAACACTGAAGAGCCAAGGAGGACTACAAGCAGGTTTCAGATACATCTAATGACAAAGCTGCCTTTTTGGCAGGCCCGGGCAGGAGGGTATTCCAGAGGCATGGATGAATCACATGTGCAATCCTGCCTACAGCCTATAAGACAACTTCCTTTTCAGACCTCAAGGGCTAATAGCCAGGAGGTTAAAGGTTGTTTTCATAATACACTGTGAAAGCTGCTCTACTCCTCTTTTTTCCTTACCTTGTAAGGAAGGTAAAGGGAAAAACCTTTCCCCCTCCTCTTGTAAGTAAGGAGGAATATAATGCCACTGCACAGATGCACCAAAATCTATGCACTGAATTGCAGTACCCTAAATCAGGGCTTCCATTCTACAACAGTGGGCCACCACTGCTTCACAAAGCAATCCTGAAACCTGACCGTATTTAATGCTCAAGGACATCTATGTGCCCCAAGTGCCATGACAGATTTCATGATGTGGAGATCTTTGTGTGACTAAGACTCATGAACACTCTCCCCCCCTCTGCACTGAGTACCCATCTCTGAGAGCAGCTCCCAGTTACTGTCCCCTACAGTCAGCTGTACCTGGCAAGAGATGTCAACATATGGCAATATTTGGCAGGTTGGTCTACTTTGTCCAGTAAATATGTAAAATCCACAAAATCTCATAGAGTTAATTTCTGAGCACTGTAGTACAAAAGGTCCAATGTCCCCATTTTCATGTCTCTACAACACAGGCCAGTGCTGGTGTTCATTTCATGACAGAAAGCCAGGCAGAAAGAGGAAAGGAATAGTTTGCTTTTCTAGTCTAAAAGAACTAACTTGTCTTTCCATTGAACAGCTGGATCAGATCATGTTTAAGAGGAACTGTCCTTAATTAATTTGATAAGATTAAATTTAATTTAGGAAAAGCATAGAAGCTGCCCAAGGGAAAATCTCCCTCCCCACTCTATAACCCAACCTGGTTCCAAGTCCATATTCTCTTTCATGGAAACTGTGAATGTGAAAGATAGGGTCACGTAGACTATTTAGAAAGGAAATAACATAATTGTTGCTGACATCAAAATCATTACTCTTATTCCAGGAAAGTACTGAACAATTGGGAAAAGAATAACCAAACAGAAGGGCAAGGCAGATGGGGATGTTCTTATGATAAGTCTACTTTTTGGAAATTGAAAGGACTCTGGGAGTTTTGAAATCTAAAAGTACTGTTTAATCAGAATGATGTCCTTCTAAAGCTTTCTTATTTCTACATTTATTTTTTTACTGAAAAGAATACAAAGCATGAAATTATTTCCCCTATGAGCAAACCAAAACAAACATATAAAAGAGCATTTCTCAGAGAGAGAGAAAAAGAGCTCAGAATTGTCCCACCCAAGTTTTAGCCATGTACCTTGGATGACAACACTTGGAAACTTGCTGGATGCCTAAAATCACACTCTGGGAGGCATCATTGTGGTTTTGTGGCCTACAGTCACAACCTGTACAGTGAACAGCTCTGAACAAGGAGAGCAGTTGGAAGACTGGTATTTGCAGTAAGCTTCCTCAGCAGCACACCAGGAGTCAAATGAGGCAATTTAACTGGAAGAACCCACTCTAAAGGAGACAATAAAAGCCTCCTTGTGCAAGATTAAAGAGAACTGATGAAGAAGAGGAACTACTGTGACACCAGGCTGGAAAAGATGGACTCTGCCCAGAAAATCACACTACATCAGCTCATGGTAAGTCTGGCTCAGGCATCCTAACTCACGGAATTTTATCTGATCCAATCCATTTCACATACGTTGGTTTGATTTAGAAAATGCAACTCTGTCTAGATGAAATTTACTGATATTTCTCCTAACATTCCTTAACGGTCCCTGTTTCAGAGCTGTCTAATGCACAGAGATGCTAGAAGGGCTCCCATGACTTACAGTCCAGTCTCAAAGCCCAAGGCCTCAACTGCCAAAACCACGAGAGAAACATCTTGAGAAAGACCCTTTGGCAAAAATCCACTTCCCCAGGCCAAAGTGACTTCTGTGTGAGATGAAAATAAAGTGTTCATTAGAGCATTTTCGGTTTTGTTTGACAGGAGTGAGGTGGACCTGATGTTCTACCATCACTATTACCACACACTGGGAATAGCCCAGCAGTTTTCACCAGCTCTGTTTTCCATAAGGGCTGGGTTCAGGGGCTCAGGCTCCCTCCATTCTACCTCTACCATATGCAAGCAAGCAGGGATGGACAGAGATCCTATGTTTTTTGGAGGTGTGGGGATATAAAGCAACACTGGTGAGAAAGGACAAAGGGGTGCCACAACAACGCAACCACTTGGTGAAACAGCATATAGATAAAAGCACATGTTAATTTGGAGAAAATGATGGTATTTTTGTTTTTTTAAAAAGTTACAGCAACTCCCTTGGATTATTGTAAATGAAAAATGAAGGGCAGAACTCATATGTTCTTCCCCTACTTATCAAATTTCTTTTAAAGTTAAAATGCAGAGACCCACTGGAGCACCAGTTCCAGATAGTAAAAGGAGCTTCCATGGAGACTGGCTCATTACACCCCTGTTAATTCTGAGTATTGTGCATTGAACAGTTTGTGGGGTTTATAGCCTATCCACTTTGCTGTTCGTACAGACAGTTTATGCACCAGGGAAACAGGTGCATAAACACTAACAAACAGAAGGTGTACAAGAGATTTGAGACAGACTGGTTCAAGTGGCTGCTGTTCCTTTAAAAGTACTGCGTGACAGATAAGGAGCTTTGGGATTTGAGAGAAGTTAGACTGTCCTGCTCCTAGCTAATAACAATCTTCCTACTGTAATTCTCATCTCAGTGATAAGTCAGCTCAATTTCTTAGTTTAAACAGGACTTTCTGACATCCAGTGTTTATATGCCCTTCAAACATAGACACTAAAAGACAAATGACTGTATGCAATGAAATATAGCACTGCTTAAATATTATATAGTTTTATATATATATATATGTCAGAGATCTGAGAGAGTGTTGTTTAGGAGTAACTAAATTTGAAAAGAAGAAAAGGCATATTACAAATTGCTCCTAATTGTGCCATCATTTTATCAAATGCTAAACATTCCTGCCTGAGAGACACTGTCTCGTCTCTGCTGTAGATCCAGCAGCAGGGAGCCCTCATAACAATACAGAAATACAGCCTGAGTGACTTCTCTAGATGGAAATACACCCTACATCCTGTTGCCACACCAGGAAAATGCATCTGGCAGCTGAGTCCTACAGCTTGCCATTAAAAGAAAGGCCAACCGTCCGAAGGCAGGCAGGAGAGCTCTTCCTGGAGCGAGCAATTTTGTTCCCCTGTACATGATCCCAAAATTGCCCTCATTGAGTCCATTCAGCAGCTTGAATTGAGCAGCTCACTGCAGTGCCCTGAATTTCAACGAGTTCCTCTGGCAGTGTACAAAAAACACACACTGAAGAAACCTTCCAGATGCCTCCCAAGCAGACTTGGTGAGTCTGTTCTTCACACTCACCTTCCTGTAGCAGAATCCCACTGGCTGATTTAAACACACTTTAAAAGAATTATTTAAAGACCTACTGAATCATCATGAATGTCTTAGAAAACACGATCTCCACAATGTGCAGATAAGAGAATATGCTTTGATATTTCAGCCGATTAAGTAACAATCATCAAAAGCTTGTCCTGCTTTCCCATGTGTATCAGTCAGGGCAACAAGAGATATCATCTGTCTGTGAAACTCTTATACCCTCAGACTTTCATCACAGCTCCTATTTCAATATATTGTCTTGCCCTTGCCTAAAAAAAGGTATTTGAGTGAATGCAGACTAATCTAACACATCATCTGTCTCTCAGCTGTAAAAAAAATTCATTGCAACATTAGCTGAGAAGTTGAGTAACCAAGTCTGCAGCTTGGTTATTAATTGTGCCCTGACCGAAGAGCAGTAACTGAGTGCATGCTCCAACCTCCTGGCAAACACAAGTTCATCTAAGTCTCAGAAAAAAGGTAACATTAACTGCTTAGAATATAGGAAATGGGTGATTATTTTGAAAAAAAAACACAAAAAACCTCCAAAACCAAAAATCCCAAAGCAAAACAGAACCCCTCTAGATTAGGTTTTCAAAACAAGACAGTAGCCAAAAGCTCTTAGATTGTCCTGAAAGAAGAGATTTTGTTTTTCTAACTAAATCTAAGTGTTGCTTTAATAGACTCTGCTTCTGATCTTGTTCTTTGTCCTCTCCCTCACACATAAAATGGGCATTTACCCTAAGACAAGTATGTCAATTTACGTGAAGTTCATTATTTTGTGTTTGATATAGTCATGATTTTGATATAGAACTCAAATATGCATTTGATCATCAACTTACTATTATAGGTGACATTAATTATTCTGAAAAAATAAATAACAGAAGCTAACAAAACAGAGCTTATGATCTTGAAAAGTTTCTATTACTAAAGGAAAACAAAGAGAAAAAAACCAGCAAAAAAGCATAGCAGTGAGGCAGTGTATTTTAGCACATCTATCTACTGAGAAACCAAAGATCTGCATTTACAGAAGAAAAAGGCATATTAGAAAGTCTCTCCCCAGACTTTTAAAATATAACAGCAGCATTATCTGAAGGGTTAGGTGTTCAGCTAAATACTGCAGCAAAAAACCATCCATCTTGCCTCTCCAGTAATGCAAATGCACCACTCAAAGGGCAGTCGTAGGATGAAAGAAATACAGATCCACTTCTCAGGGTAGCCCTTGCACCCCCATTCTCCTGTTGTAAGAGTGAGCACCTCAAGGCAGGTTAGCAGTGCACCTGGCTGGGGCTTGCTGGGAATGGAAGGTTTGGACTTGCTGAGTTCAAAGCCAGGCCAGGCAGCTGCTGGTTTTGTTCCTCCTGTAAGCTTTGCAGCAATTCCTTCTAAGATTGCTTCTGAAAAGGACTGATATATGCCCTGGCCATGACTGGAGCATAATCTTGGATTAAAAATGTGCTTATCACTCTGGGTAACCATCCTGAGTCTTTCATGTTCCTCTGCACATTGGATAGACAGAGTAATGCAGCATGTAACATGAAGATTATCACCCCATTAAGTTAAGTGTGTGCTTGTCTTGGCAGGACAGATCACACAGGCTATGACCAAGAAAGAGTAAAACAGCTCCTGTTTTTTGGTCAGTAGCTGGGCTTTCACAATTTAAAAGTTAGCCAGCAAAATTTCTTCAGAAAAGTACTCCCAAAGCTGTGCAACAAAAAAATGGCCCCATGTTAACCAGGCTAAATGAGTTTATACTGTGTGTCTATCCCATTACAAATCTGTTGTCCCTACAGTACAGTAAGTATTATTTGTATCAGCTGAGCTTTATGCATCCGCTGGGACAACTATTAAGAAATTAATCGATTTCATTGTCAGGCTGTTTCCCTTCCTTCCTCCTGCCATATCCTCTCGAGCTTCCATCTTCCTTGCTTTCCTGTTCTAGCTCTGTAAATCACTCTCCTCCTCGTACATCTCATGTTTGCCTTGAAACTGCATTCCTCTCAACCACTAAGTTTTCAATTATGAAATGAAACAACAGGATTCCTCTGGCAAGAATTACTCTACATAAACTCTTGCTGTTGACTGTTTGTGGTTGTGCTGCTCATTTAGGACCAAAGCACTGGCACTACACGCACCACGTTCCCCTCTACGTGTTCTTTGCCTCAAAACCAGAGCAGTGTCATCTTCCAGCTTCCTCAAGACAAGCCAAAGCAAAAAATATATCCTTCATGTAAGGTGATTCACTGAAGCCAAAGCCTGTGGAGATCCAGCAGCCTGCACAAAGAAATCCTTATACAACATGCCTCACCACGTAGGTGCAATAGTCTTTTGATGGTTAAATACAAGAGCTGAATTTGAGGGTAGACACCCTTTACCTGAAGGAACATTTGAGCTCTGTCAACACAACCTGCCCTGTGGCAACCACTGAAGTGTGACTCATTTATCAGAGAGGATTCCTTGCAGAAGGTAAAGTGAATTAAATAATAAAAGATATTACAAGATACAGACGTACAGAAGGCAAGCAGACAGCAGATTCAGAGCAAAACCTGCTAAAACACATGACTGCTGCACAGACCTCCATTTGACTGGCATAGCCTGGGACATGCTGACCTGTGGAGAGCACTGGAACCCCGCTCAGGTGTGCTGTGGGGGAGATACAAACATGGAAGGAAGCACTTCCACCTAAGATGTGACACTGCCACTGCAACAGAAATCGCTCTGACAGTAGAGATCACTGCAGGAGCTTTATTTCTCCACATTCCCTGTTAAGGATAACCCTTGAGCAAGCAGGGGAACACAAATGGTTCTTTGATAGACATAGCTGCTGCCAAAACTATTCTTTGGAGGAATCAGAAATGCAGCTTTATCCTGCATAAAGAAATCCATACATGTGCTATATTAGCCACCCACATAAGGACAAAGCAGAGAGACTGAATTTTATTGGGTTTTCATTTTAAGCCTTGTATTTCAAGCACTGTTCTTCACGTTGATCCAACTGACCCTGACATTTTTGTATTCATGTTGGAGTTTAAGTGGAGTCCAAAGGTAAAATTCTCTCTTTAGTTTCCTGCTCCCTGTTCTTGTGATACTTAAAATTGGGGAGCACAGAGTATCTGTGTGACAGCCTTATAAACAACCTGTGGGACAGATTTTAGACAGCAAGCAAATGCAAGTGTTTACATCATCATCTGCTTCTTTTTTGCAGCTGCAATTCATACTTATTCTTCGGGCTTAATATCACAGTATTTCATTTTAAACAGTATAAACTGTGTGGAAGAGATATAAGCACAAGTGGATATACTTTATATACATTTTCAGTGAGAGGTTCATGAAGTCCCAGCTAAAAGGCCATTAAAATATCACAGAACTATGAATGAGAAGATCCTGTCACCAAGTAAGCAATGAAAGGCATACACAGAAGAGAAAAGCTCTCACATGATCTTTCCACAGCACAGAAAGGATACTGGGCTCAACCCCTGTGTTCTCATAGGTGAGTGACAGAACTCTTATGGGGTTCAATAGCATTCTGCCTGCCCTTTGAAGATCTGGAAGTGAGAGGAACACAGCAGCATACTTCTACTTTCAATAAAGTGACATGTAAAGCCTCCCAAGTGAAAAATTAAACAAGGAGCTTTAGGAAAAGAGCTGGCTAAACAAAACTCACCAAGACCTGGTATCTCCAAAACACATTTCTAGCAGACAAGCACGGAAATGCCCACAAGGATCTGTGACTCATGGCTTATGCTGTGATGGATTAGCCTTCCAGAAACCAGACCTGGACAATATGATGGGAAGCACTGTGCTCAGTTTGCAGAGACAGAGTAAGCACAGCTAAAATTCATAGCAATGAAATTGAAAATGCTGTATTAGGTAAGTCAGTGGCACATCTTCTAGATGATTACTGCTCTCTGATGGCATCTTATCATCTACAAACCAAAAGACATCTAGAAAAGCTCAATGAGAAAGGCAAAATTGATTTTAGTGAAGATCTGCAACATATATAAACAAATGCTGTCAACAGTGCAGTATAAATTTCTTCCCCCAAAGGGTTATGAAGCACGGGGACAGGCTGCCCGGGGCAGTGATGGAGTCACCACCCCTGGAGGGATTTAAAAGATGTGCAGATATGGCACTTGGGGATATGGTTTAGTGGTGGACTTGGCAGTGCTGGGGGAACGCTTGGGCTCAGTGATCCTAGAGATCCTTCCCACTTAGACAATTCTACAGCAACAAAGCAGAGCAGGTTTTGTCTTTCCATATACAATCTAAGGTTCAGGGAAAAGTACATGAAATGCCACAGAACAACTGAGATTAAAAAGGGTTTAGCACACCCAAACCCTGTCTCTTCTCCATTGCACAGACAGGTTGAAAAGGATCAATTCCATGTGTGGAGTTATTACAAAAATTAGGTAGTACTAAAAAGATTTTTTTAAAGAAAGCATTGATTTCAATTATTAAAAGACACAAAGAATAATAAATAATTTACTGTCTCAGTATAAAAGGACAGAGAAGGGATCTAATTAAGCAGTACTACTTCTGCAAAGAAGGAAAATCTAAATCAGAGAAGTGACCAGTGTCCTCTTTGGACTTGCTGATGAAATGAACTACCCCATACAATCACAGGTCAGTATGTCAGACGTGACCATAATTTGTTAAAGTAATATTTTCACCTATTTTTATATCTGATACAGGGACATTCCTCAGCGTGCAAGAGTGGAACCCGGCCCTCCTCATTTGACTGAGCTGGGACTAACTGCTCAAGTGCAAGAACTCCAGGATACCTTGACTCAGACCCACATAAGACCTGCCCCAGAGGGAGCTGGTGAAATCCAATTAAAAACAACCCATGACAGTCCCTTGATATAACCTGTGAAAAAGGATAACCTGCAAGCCATCCCCTATGGCTCACAAAAATGGCAAAGAGTGTGTGTTTTCACTCTGGCAATCCACCTACCTCCTCTGTGTGTAGGGTTACATAATCCTCACCTCTGATTCTCCTTAAATGAGCACAGGATTCTGGAATCAGTGCAGGATGAGAATCTGTATGTTTAAACTGCCTAAAGGTTATCACAGGCATTTGGAAGAACTGACCAGATTCTAAACATATGTCACACTATAGACAGCTACTTTCCATTTTTAAACAAATACAGTCTTGATATAGTAGCTATTACTGGTCCCTGACAGGCAAGCACTTGTAACAGCAGCACCTTGCTCTACCACTGGGTTGCCATGCAAAACCATCACTTGCAAGAAGATGGAATACTTCACTTGGCATTTATTGGTCTCAGATTAGCAGGTCTATAAATTAAGAAAATACACGCAGTCAAAATTTGACTCTCTACACATAAGAAGCCTCCTGTAAATGAGTTATGATGTCAACACAATTACTGACTGCATAAATGTAGCCAAATCATTACTACACAGGCTTCATGACAGCACAAAACCAGGAAGAAATTCCAGGCCACAGCTCATGTCTGTATTTCAGAAGGACTCAAAGAGCTGCCAAGGTCTCTGCCTGCCTTGCCCTGTCACGGATTTTTCAGCACCACTTCTGAGAGCCATGGGTAGGATCTTGCTGCCGAGTTCAGTGCCCAGAGGCCAACAAAAGCTTGGAGGAAGGGGCCACTGGTTTTTGGGACATACTTACACAATGACTTACAGAGGGAATTCTTGGTCCACAGGCTCTGTGGGAAACATCTACTGAAGTGAAGCAAGGTCACAGATTTACCACAAAGTGTGCCTCAGGGGTGATACAAGGCACATATTATGTGTAAATCCTCAAGGCTGTAGCCCTAAACTATAATGTTCATATGGAATTATTGTTCCTTAATGTTTATACTGCAGGAAAGAATTGCATGAACAGCAGCACATTTCAGCCCTGAACTTAAGGAGACCTTTTTTTTCCAGCCCTTTAAACAAAGATGAGCAGACTGATCCAACTCTGAAACTTCCTCTCATTAGCCATTGTGACTTCCTATTTCCATGAGTAATGTATTTCCCACAAAGATCAGACCATTTTTTGGAGAAACACTATTAACAGACATCCTTTTGCTTGGGTTTTGTTTGTGTGTGTGCCTTTTTTTTTTTTTGGTTACCTTTAATAGGAACAAAGCTAATTTGAAAGCATTAGGGTATGTTGCCTTCATAGCACAAAACTGACACATGTTCCATATGCTAAAAATAAACCTTAATGCTATTCCTGTGCTGCCCTCAGTGAGTTTTTCCTTTTAATTTTCATAGCATGGGAAAAACTTGAGTCAAGGCGCAGGTTTAGAGGATTCAGCAGATGTTTCTCTGCTGCAGTTTAGGAAATGCTCCTCTGGCTCTGCTCCTGAGGTGGAACTTCTGTGAGCGCAGCTTATCAGCAAGTAACTGAAAAAGGAGCCAGACAGACACATGTCACATGAAGTGACATCCTAAAGTGACATGACAGTAACAAAGACCTGCTTGCTCTGAAAACTGAGCAAAACCAAGGCACGTAAAAACCTGCATCCCTATGTCTGAAGGTATGACTGGTGATGAGTGGATGGTGTCCCTGTCCAGGGCAAGGGGTTGGGAACTAGATGGAGGTCTTTAAGGCTCCTTTCCACCCAAACCACTCATGGGCAGGAAACTGGATCACACGTGCTGTACCTTCCAACAAGTCACCCTGCAGTTTGTTTATGTATGGATCCTTTGTTCAGCAGAACCCACTCAAAATCAGCTCTTCCAAAACATCACTAAAACACTCACCTTTGAAACCAATGGAATTTTGCCCCATCAAACTAAAGATACAATATTTTAAAAGTTACAAAACCAAGTGGATTGTCCCAGATGAGAACCCAAATTCCAGCATGGTTATTATTAAGCTACAATGACAAACATAGTAAAATCTATGAAAATTTATGGTGAATTTTCATTTACCCTGGAAAAACCATGAACTAGCTACATTTTGCAATGTCCAGTCCTGATGAGTTACTCCTTGCCAACATGTAGCTTGACACGAACTGCTCATGCCAGTCTGCGCCCCTAATCTCTATGTGCATAAGTCCCCAGACAATACTACTTCTACCACTAATAATGATAATAGAAATACCTCCCCCACATCAGGCCCAGTGAGAAATAACAATCTGAAAGCATTTCAAAAGCTGTCTGCCATGAAAATCAATCAGTGCTGACAACCTCAGCCGAAACGGGGCTCAGGGAGGCAGCTCCCAGCACCACTGGAGAGCTGCCAGCTTAATCCCCCTCACTGGGAGCACAGCACTGGGAGCGCCTTCGCCAAGGGAAAATGAGCAGATTACATGGGGAGGTAACGAGCTTGAACTGCACCCACCAGTGGTGGGGTGGAGGGGAGAAATCAGCATCCCTTTCTCTCCCAAATTATTTGCCAGGCTTTGAGTAACTCTTCCAGCAACAAAAGTTACCCTTACACACATTACTACACTCTAAAAATAAGGTGGCAACTGTAAGAGGTAAACTGTTTTGCCACGTTCAACAGAAAATAAGTAATTTGCAAGTTCTCAGCTTCTCCTAAGTTCACAGTACCATTCTGATCTATGCACTTGACAGCCACCAAAAGCAGGTTTGGTTTGAGTTTTGGGAATCGTTCCATCCCCACAGAACACAGAGCCAGGGGGCTGCTTGTTCTCCTGCCTTCTCTGACAAAGAGGCTGTTGAGCATCCCCTCGGCCCTCACCTGGGCCATCCAGGAAACAGTATTACAAGGGTGGTCACTGAAATGGGCATGCAATCAAACTGATTACTCACCACAGCTTTTCATGTACAAGGTTCTCTTAAATGAAACTTTTAAGTCCTATTTGTTCACCCTATCTTACTCTTATGACCCCTTTGAAACTATGCTCGCTTGATACAGTGAGAAACTAAACCCAAATGCAATAATGAAAATCCCCCTGATGATTCACAGATTTGTGTCTTTACTTACATCCCATCCAGAGGTGCTCAGATGTTGCTGGACTCCATGGTTTTACCAGCACTACAACCAAGCCAGTTACTGCTCTCCCTGCCTGGTGTGCAAACAGCTGGCAGCTGCTCTCTAAGGATTAGCCCACCAGCCAGAAACTGCAAGTATTTTCCAAGGCTTCCTTCTTGATTTGAGAGCTTCACTGCTAAGAATCTGTGCAGAGGTGTGTGTGCTACCGACATCAGCCATGCACCCATGCCTGCTCCCAGGGGTTACTGCAAAGAATGCACAAATGAAGGGAACACCAAAATGCTCCAACACTCTCTGAGTTTTCATCTTTGCTGTTGGACACCAGGGCTTTATGATTTCAGTGGCAGTATTTTTTCAAAAACTTCATGCTTCTGAACAGAGCGGTGAACCCTTCAAAACACTGCCTTACATGCCAGTTTTCACCCACCAGCTGTTACTGATAATATTCATGCCTTATTCATGAACGTTCAACTGAACCACTTTTTTTGTTTCCACAAATGTTAGGGAAATGGCTTTTGTCTCCAGAGCTGAAAGGGTGTTTGTGCAAGAACAAGAATGCCCATTATTACCTTGATGGTCATTATTCTCGGTTGTTCATTTCCTCCCTTTAGAAATTTAAATCATGCAATCAGAACAGAGCATCACCACCACGTGACTCCTAAGAGGCTCACTCCCAAATTCAGAGGAAAAAAATAATTCCAACAGGCTATTTCTACATAACTATTTATCCAAACTACTCTGTGAATCAATGTCATGATTGCTGAAATCAGAAGTAAAATGGCTTCGAAAACAGTTTAGTCCACAGTGAACACTGGCATTATTTTTTTAGCAATAAGCTCCTGATCAGCTTTCAGAAATCAAGGGCTCTGCACAACCAGGCAGCATGAGTGTGGGTACTGGGGGTGAAAGGAAGAAGATCAGAAACTCCTTGACAGGAGACAGTTTCTCCTTTGAGAAAATCTTGACACTTTTAGCTCTAAGTATTTCCTTTTCTACTGCACCTCTAGTGAACATTATCCATCTTAGGGAGTTTAAATTAAATTTAGTAGAGTATTTTGATACAAGAAGTTGGCATTCTCCAATCTACTTATATGGCAAATGGATTTATATGATGTATAAATAGCAGCTTCACACCTGTAAAGCATCAGTAGGAGAAACAGGTATTTTTCACCTCTTCAAACTTGCTTTTATTCTTGATAAACTAAAGACTTCCCTATTTGAAAAGCTTCTTTAGAATAGCTTTGAGCAACAAAATTAATCCTTGCTCTGCCTACATGTCTGGAAAACAAATGTTACAACTCATTCTGAAAGTGAAAGAAGGTAAATTTGGATTAGATATTAGGAATAAATTCCCCACTGTGAGAGTGGTGAGGCCCTGGCACAGCTTGGGCAGAGAAGCTGTGGCTGCCCCAGCCCTGGAAGTGTCCAAGGCCAGGTTGGATGGTGCTTGGAGCAACCTGGGCTAGTGGGAGGTGTCCCTGCCCATGGCAGGGGGATTGGAATGAGATGAGCTCCAAGTCCCTCCCAACACAAACCATTCAACGAATTCCTCATCTATGTGATAAGCTGTCAATAAGAAATTTTGTTGATACATTTAAATGCCATGATATGGGCTTGCATTACTAGCAAGAGGGCTGGATAAACCGCAGATATCCAAGGGGGAAGGGCAGGAGTGACTTTTGTGCTTGTGAAATATTCTTTAGGCTGCTGGCAATCTATCTTGAACCTTATGCATATAAACTTGATATTTCTGTCAAATGTTAAAGTTTTTCTTAAACTGTTAAATGTAGTAAAACTTATCCTGTTTTGGTGGCTTAAGCTGTTAAATATTAAACGACCATAATATGTGTGTTACAAGCTTTGAATTGTACTAGTAAGAAAGATATAGAAAGAGCTGTGAGAAGCCTGAACAGCATGATAACGAGACTTGAGGTATCCACGCTGACCACCACCCTGGCTCGTCTACCGTGATAACGAGACTCGCCCCAAGCATGGAACAGAATGGACCCTCATTAGAAAATTTAAAAAAAGGACAAGAAAGGGTATAAAAAGTGAACTCAAGAATAGCTCAGTATGTGCCCTTTTGGTGGAGCAGGAGACTCCAGGGCCGTCCAGCAGCTGGTTTTGCTCATTAATCAATTAATAAATATTTTAAACTGCATATTGGCCTGGGCAGTTTATTACACCTATGTCATTGGTCACCTCGGTGTTTTCTAAGCAGAATGTGCAGATTCAGAAGAAAATCTGTCTCCAAAAAGAAGCTTCAGAGGTGCAGAGGTGGGATAACTGCTCTAGACACAGATAAAGGGTAAGAAGGGTCACTTCTCTTAGGAGCACAAAGGCACACAGAAAGCTGCACGCAGATCTGTGCTGGGGTCTCTCCCAGGCAACACATTCCCAGCTGATATGAAAAGACATGACTAATGACATCAAGTTCACAGTGCCAGTATATCAAAACAGGAAAGAGTATTTCAAAAAGTTGCAAAAAGACCTTACTACATGTATGAGAAATAAAAGGGCAGATGAAACTCAGGTAGAAAAATGTTAAGTCGTGTACACAGAATGTAATCCTGACTCTACATATACTCTGATGGGCTATATATCAGTCATTTCAGAACCAGCCTTGAGAGTTATCAAGAGTGCTGACTAAAAATGCCAGTTCCGTGCTCCCTAACTGTCAAAAGGCAAAGACAGGAATTAAGAACAGAAAAGCAGACATGGAATAGTAACTATGAGGGAAGTATAGACAGAACAAGATTGTGTTTTCCTACCATTCGAAAATGGATGCACCTGAACTAGAAACCACTTTCAGCCTGAAACAGAGATGACAAAGTAGGCACATGGACAAGGGCTATGGAATGTTGTGACACGCAGCGTATTCCTGGAGAGCAGCTGTCCACTGTGCCTGGGACAGGAAGGGAGGGCACCAAACGAAACCTGGAGTGGGCGAGTTCACAAACAGGTGAGGAAGTGGTTCTTCATGCAGTAATTAGTTAGGACTGAAACTCATTTTCATTGAATGATGTAGGTACTAAGAAAATGAAATTGGAAAAATTAATGGAAGGAAGAGCCAAAGGTGTCATCTCTGGCTCAGGGAAGTCTTTGAGGATGCAACACATCTACGATAAATATATTCTTGCCTTGTCCTGGTGCTGTTTTGCAGGCTTTCAGTCTAGTTGCTGTTGGATACTGGGCCTAGGCAGACCCTCACGGTCTGACATGATACATCATTATTTAAAATAATAAAAAGCCCCAACAAAGCAAACAGAACTTAGTCAAAACAGGTTAAAACTGGATTTTAGTAAAATATATGTGTCCCACTGAAGTAGAGTTGATGGAGGGAAAGGCCTCTGTAAGAAAAAACCTAAGTATGACATGTCCTTTCAACATGACAAGAATGCTCTTACATTATGGAAAAGTAAAATCAAAGCATAAGCCTAGAGAAAAAAAAATAAAATATATGAAATATATATAGATATATCTCCCCCTCCAAGTTAAGTCCATTACAATAGTATTGCCACAGTGAGCTGTCTGAAGCTCTTAACAGCTTTGGTTGGCTGGCTGAGAAAACAGGAAACTTTCTTTTCTAATGCATGTAGGATAAAATCAAGCACAGTTCTATTGTTCCCAATTGTGTGACCTGGTGATCACCTTCCATAAGGTATTATCCACTTGTACCTTGCACTATCCCTTCATTAGTCATATTGTAAGGGTACAAGCTTATTCTGGCTGGAAAATCCTATCCACTAAACATACTTCCACATTCTTTCTATGGCAACCTGAACAATACTCCCAACCACAATCAAACAAGAAGCATATACTGAAAAGATTTCCCCTAGTCTGCAAGTGCAAGTGGCAATGATAAAAAGGGAATTCAAAATGAAAAAGTCAACCCCTAGGACAATGATGGCAAAAATGGCAAAGGAAATTGAGCACTAGAAATCAAGAGAAATACCTCTGTGATTCAGAGAAAATACATAATTCAAAAAAAACCGTTGAGAACACCATGCAATCAAGGCAAGAACCAACTGTGTGTGCATTGGGCAGCTCTCAGTTCCCAGGAGGATTCAGAGCTGCCATTCATATGCTGAAGAGATTTCCAAGAAGCAATTAAATCCCACCGGAGGGAGTGGAACACAAAGAGGGAGAAAAGGAAACTAATACCCTGAAACTCTTCCAGTTTCCAGCTACAGGCTGCCAGGCACCTGCCGAGGTGGGAGCAGGAGGCTGATGGGCAGACAGTGAGGACCAGGCAGCGTCCCGGGCTCAGGCAGGGGCCGGCTGGCTGGGCTGGAGGCTCAGGCTGCGGGGCAGAAGCCTGTCAACCTGAGCTTGCTGCTCCTCATTAATCATCTGATGCAAAACTGGGCTTCAGCAGAGGGCCTAACACCAGAGTCAGGATCCAATGAAACCCTGACAGACTGAAAGTGAGACAGCCTCCTGCCTGTCCTGCTCCTTCCCTTTCAAATGAGGGGTAAAGGTTAGGGCAGAACAAAGAGACACTGATGATTGGTAACAACTTAATATCTTTGTGCAGCTTTATCAGGCTTTTAAACTAATGACTAAAGCAACTTCACCTCTACAAAATCAATCATCATGTCATAAAAGTCTAAAACACTACAGAATTGCTTGCCCCAGGGACATAGAGCGTGTGTCATGTTTAAAGTGAACCTAATTCTGCTGGGAGTCCCCTTACTTTCATGTTCCTTGGAGATACTCAGAGATGAGATACATAGTAAGAGAATCCAGAATTTGTGCCTTCCCATTAAAAAAAAAATGATTCAAGTAATCCTTTAACTCACTTATCAGAGAAGGAAACTCAATGACCTAAGTAATTTAACTAGGAATACATCAGCAGGAACAGGGCTGCAGTACTTGACAACACAACCTGGTTCTTCCCCAAGATGCTCAGCCTTCAACAGAAAGGCAAAGAAACTCCACGTTTCTCAAATCCTCAAATCCACACAAGGGAAAGCAGGTGAAGGTAAGCATATGCAGAATTTAGTAGGTATAGCAGTCCTGTTTAAGGCTGGGTGAGCAGAATCAGGACTGTGCTTCTCCAACGGGTGCCTGTAGGTACAGAACTCCTGGAATTTCACTGGGCAACTTTCATTTTCCTCATGATATTGCATTGTGTCTAGTCTGACGTCAATATATTGCTCTGGATTGCACTGGTAACATGATTTAGTGTTTGCCACTCTAAGATACAGAATTGAAAGATACTGAAGCTGGATATCCATTTTTAAGAGAGAAATAGGAAATTTTAAGAAAATGACTGATAGCAGGAAAGAGAAAAGCCCAATTAAAAATAAATAAGTTCCTAATTTAGGACTTGGCAGCTCTTTTCCCTGCCAGCAGTGAGAGAGAAAAAAATTATACTACCCCCCTGTCTCTTCTGTACAAAAAAAGGAAACCAAAAACTTGTGTATTTTGGCTCCCATTCTCTGCAGGCTCTTCCTGCTGGCAGAGAGAGGGCTGCAAGTAGCACAGTGCCCTTCGCCTGATCCCTCTGCAGGTGCAGCTGCAGCACTGGCTTTGTCCTCCTGCACCACTGAACTCTCTCACACCTTTCCTCCCTCTTTCACCATTTAGGCAAAAAACCATTTTTCTTATTTATGAAAAGGAAGATTTTTATCAAATCTGGTCAGGCACCTAAAAGTGTGATCAAAGCTTAACTTCCTCAGCTATTTAAACAAAATAACATCATATTCTCCTTCAAGTTTTTGTAACCCCGGCTGGATATTTATGTGACAATGCCTTCAACTACCATTATGAGCAGCTGTTGCAGACAACCAGGTGAGACCATCACAGCTTTTCTCTGTAGACAGGTACAGTGCTTTGAGTTTTCAGCTGTTTCTATTTCAATCCTGTTTGCAACCATGCTAACCTTTTAACAGCAGGGCTCCTGCCAAGGGTGAATTACTTGCCAGAGGATTGTTTTTAAAGCTCAAATTTGATACAAGCCCTGGATCCCTTTCCCCCCCCTTTCACACAATATAGAATTCCAGCCCCCTCCCTGTTCATAAACTTTCCAAGAACTGTATTGAGACAAAACATAAACTGGCATATTTTCCATGCACTTCATGGAAATATCCCTAACCACTTTTGCAAGCAGCTGAAGATGTGCTTTTATCTCGCCATGAAGTCATAAAGTTCAATTTGCAACATTACAGTTGCTTCTATGGCAACAGATGGTGACATCAAACATAGGATCATGACTTCACTATAGGCTCAAGAAGGATTAGCTTTGCACTTACGAAGTTAAGATCTAATACAAACAAATAGCTACAACAATTGCAAAGAGAATTTACAGTGGGATAGTTTACTCCCTTGTGTAAATGTTCTTCTTGTTTACTCCAGTAGGAAAATCCCTTTAAATCAACCAGCTGTTTGTAAATTAAGTACAAATGGATTAGCTTAAAACAAGTTCAGAGGTTTAAGATGGTGTTTGCACACATACCCAGTTATGACCACACTTGGGCCTGCGACTTCCACTGACAATTAGAAAGAAAAGAGGCCAGAACAGTATCACTCCCTCTCCATAACCTCAAGGACATTCACCTGCCTTAAGCATGTTATAGTATCAGTGCAGCATACTTGCATTTAATTTTGAAGGCTGCTTGTTACCCCTGAAAACCTTGTGGGGGCAGTTATTTAATTACACAGTGTATTATCTTTCCTAAGAGAATCCTTGAATGGATGAATTCCCTGGCCTTTCACCTTTCCGTGACCAAAATGGGATCAAACAGAGGGGTCCCAGCTTGAAAGGCCCTCTAGAGACACCTATTTATTACTAATGTCCCTAGCTAGAGACAGCCCTGGGTGGGACAGCATACATAATGAAGTGGAAGTGGAAAGCTTCCACTGAAGAAAAATACAGAGATGGATCTTTTCAGGACACAGCTGATGGTGGGATATGGAAATCCACATTGTGCAGCTGTTGCAAGGACTCCTGCAGGTGAGAGAAGAGACAAAAGCCTTACAGCAGCAGCACAGGAGGGAAACTGCCCCGTGGGAACCACTTTTACAAAAAGCTCTGAACCAATTCTGCTCACCTCTGCTGGGTTCCCAGGCACAGGCCCTCACTATGCTGATTCTGCTCTGTATGAACCCTGACATGCGCACACACGCTGAACTGTGGGACTGCTCAGGGACTGACACATGTTTTTTCATCACAGTAGGTGCCAAGTCTTTCAACAAGTGGCATTTAAATTTATGAGAAGTTTTCAAAGAAATTCTGCTGGACGGGGGCAGTTTTCACTGTGAAACAGTGCCAGTTTGGACAGCTTTGCTGCCTGCACAAACACTGAGTTGGGCACTGTGAGCACCCCCACCATCGCCAGGTCCTGCCTCGAGAGAACCACCACCAGGGGGTATATAAAGGTCACTCTGCTTTCACACCCAGTCACTGTCACGTCTCTTTGCTGAGATGCCAACTAGGGTATGAAATTCTGTTCCACTATCAGATTTTCCTTTAATACAGACACATCAGTTAGACTTCTAGTCCTGTTGCATAAAGCAGATTAGCAGAGTCCTTAAGGAAGGGAAGACTGAGCAGTTCTCTCCAGAATTAAAGTCAGGCGATAGCTGAAGCATAGAATAGCAGCGCAGCAGAGTCATTTTAAACCTCACCATCCATTTCAAAGATTTGTAAGAGTTCTCTTCTTTTATTGTTAGAGGACTCAGCAGACTCTGTTGGACTATCCTTACCAGTGTTAATAAGCATTAGCTTACAGTAAGGAACTCACCTAGGTAAATACATTCATTTTGCATATGCAAAGTTAATATAACATCAAGGCAAACCAGGAAACCAGTAGCATGAGGGGCACTATGGATACTGATGTAGTGGGACACATTCATTTCCAAGCACATTTAGTTTGAGGTTACAGATTTTTTGACCTTCTTCCACACATAATTACGTGCTAATGAGAAATCTTTCAGACTGTGTTTATCACCTGTAGTTTTCCTGTTGCTTCTCAGTTCCAGCCAACTTCCCTGGTGTTCCTACTGAGCTCAGGTCCTCTCTCAGTAACGCTATTAGATACTGTCTCCTCTCCAAATACTTCTAAGAGGAAGACAAAAGCTTTTCATTCCGAAAAACTTGGCCAAAACTAAAACCATTTTTTACCTCAGAACAATAATCAGTGAAATAAATGACTGAAAGAGAGGGAATAAAAACAGAGAGGCAGAAAACCTCGATGCTGCAGACACTTGACAAGCCATTTAAATTCTGTGCCTCACCAACAAGAAGCAAAGCATAGTGATAATACACTCCCTGCACCCCTCCTTGCCTGTGCAGTTATCCAACAGGGCACTCTCTGTGTGATATCCACAGGAGACTGCTCTGCCTGAAGAATGTGGCAATTCCTCTGCCAGCTTTGTGCAGACCCATGGAGCAGAGGAGTGGTTCCATCTAACACTGCCTTGGAGACCAGGAGGAACAAAGAGAGACTCCAGAAGCAAGCGTGCTCCAGTGGTGTAAAGGGAGACGAGGAGATGCATGTATTTGGATCTTTTAGCAATTAGCCCAGGCAACAGGTGGAATAGCCACCAAGCACACCATTAACAGATGCTGAAGGCACCTAATAAAAAGAACTAACTTGCAGAAAAACATTTTGCGACATCTGTGAGACCTAGAAACATTAAAACTAACATGTAAGCCTTGCCCAAACTGTGGGCAGGTTCTGGGATGAGCTGTGTGTAGGAGTCTCTGGTCCAATTCATCTCTAGGTCTGAGGAGGAGGAGGAGGAGGATCTCTCCTTCCCCACCAAACAGAAAAGCAGGAAAAGTGACAGTTCCTGCACAGAAAGGGAGGAGTGGTGAAGGACAAACTCTTCTGAGGGAGGCTACAGAAACACATAGTAAACTTCCTTCCTAAGAGAAACTAATCCCAAGCTATTAGAAGAGAGAGCCCAGCATTTCACCCATAAGGGTGCTGCTGATGAGGAACGGTCAGTAGCAGTGTTGCCCTGACTGGGTTTAAACACACACTCATAAAAATTATAAGGATGGTTTGTGGCCTTTGGTCTTGCTTAAAAAGACATGTTTGAGATCCAAATTCTTTCAGCCTTTCTATAAGGGCTCTTAAAATGAATCAGGTGTCTGCATTTGACCCAGTTCTACTCACCATTCCCAAAAACAAAGCAATGCTTCCACCGAGTCCTGACCAGCAGATGAACCCAGGGCTGAGGCTTGTTGGATCCACCTCATACAACACTGCCTATTGGAGTGTGACCTCCAGAGGCTCTGATCCTCATTTATATTTCATATTTCGCAGATGTTTCCCCCCCAGCTTTTGCTGCCTTGTTTTAATGCATCACTGGGTCTCTGTACAACCCCCACTTAAATATATCTTACTTTTTGTGGTAAGAAAGCAACAAGGTGAAAAGCAAAACTGAAAGGCCTGGCAGTCCCAGCTTCCCACTGACATACTCCCTGCTTTACGTCAGAAACCAGGGGCTGTAAAGTGACAAGAAAGCAGCGGAGAGTAGAGGGTGCACAGAATAATTTAAAAGGCAGCAGTGACATGACAACCTTCAGCAGGCCACAGTCCATGTTTGTCAGGCTAGGAGGGTAGGATTTCATTAATGTGCATTTCATTAAGAAAAAACAATACTCAGAAACTATTAAGGGGTCCCATGTGGTTGATTCACCACATTTAATTTATAACTTTCCTCTCCAGTGACGAATCCACCCCCTACTTTCTTACAAATGATGACTTGTGGGTCTTAACCTTACAAGTGAAGATACATTTGGCCCATTAGTTACCCTATTTAATGGCTTTTGTTAACTTACAGTGAAGAGCTTGAGCCATGGTTTTACACTGAGGCTCCATGAGAGCCTCCCAAGAGGCAGATGGTGTCATAAAAACACCTTCCCCTACCCTATTTATTCCACTTCTGTTGTGTAATTGACATTCATTCTTTATGCACCATTTTCCAGGCACCACATCGTCCCCACAGATCTCAAGCTGGGGCAGGGGGCATCTGAAATGCTGGTCATGAGGAATACCTCAGGCAGTGTGTGTGTTTGAAGCTGGTGTTACTGGCCTATTTGTTGGGAAGAACGTCCCAAACATCAAAACCCAGATTCCAAATGCAAAAGCCTCGCTGAATATGTAAAAATTCCCTTTGCATTTTGGGAATTAGAAATGAAATAAAAGACAAACTACTTCATCTAAAATACAGCCTTGATGCTACAGTGTCTTCTATGTCTGATTTAATTTTTTAAGCTTCCTATTTTTGTTGCCCAGAACCAGTTTCCCCAAAAAGTGTATGTATTTTCCCCTTCCAGAAAGCACTGCAGGAAAGGTAATAAATCCTGACTCTGATGGCTAGAGGAGAGGATTTCCCAGTAAGCTGCAAAGTTCACAACCTTCAAAATTCATCTCTTAGGAGGGATAGATGACTCAAAAATAACATCTGCAGAATTAAGGAATGGAAAAAAAATCCAAACACAAGCAAGTCTCTCTTTCATGTTACTTTTCTGAAAGAAACTGGAAGGCTAAAGGAGAAAAGAACCCAGAAATCCCAAGTACTTAGTACTGAGGAACTGTCAAGAGGCAACATACATGTTCATTAATAACAGTAATAATGAACAATCTCTTTAGATATCCTGTCTCCTATTCAATGAGTAAGATCTCTGCAGAAAAGGTTTCCAAGTCTGGTCTATTTGATTTTCAGAAGGAAAGGAGTGTTGTGACTTGCTGGTTACACATCTATGTTACAGAGCAACATTAATTCCATTGCTGCTTAGCACCAGTAGGACACCAGTTGTCCCTTTGTGCCATGGCTGCAAAGCCCAGAGAAGGGCTGGCTGAGAAGGGGCTGGAGGCAAGATCCTGCCCACCAGAGTCTCACTTGCTGAGCTCTCCTACTATGACATGTACAGCAATGAGCTTTTACTGATTTTGCATTTGGATCTGCTTCAGACACTCAGGCTGTCTCTCTACAGGAAAAAAAAAAAGATTACGTGGGAGTGTAAGAAGGACAAATCTGGTGCTAAAAGTAACAGAAACTGAACAAATGGTATTTCAACACTTCAAAATAAATGGAGCTCTTTCTCTAAAAACTGTAAAAAAGATATAAGAAAATAAAATATACAGGATAATTAATAGAAGGTAGTGATACTGAAACACAGAGGGAACTACTGAAAAGAGACATTGGCTCAAATTTTCAGTTGAATCTGTTCCAAGAAACCACCTTTCTTTGATCACTCTCCGTACCCACAGTCAATTCTGCTGCCCTCCTTGTTTCACATGGGAATACCATCCCGTGTGCATCCTTCCACACTTCCCGGCACAGGCTTTGTGGGAGAGTCAGCACTGCCATCAAGGCATTGAAAAGTGTCCCGGAGGAAGTGGGGACCACACTAATTTGCCTCTGGGACCTTCTCAAAGGGAGACAGGAGGAAAAGCCTGCATTCCTTCAATGCTCAGGTAACATGGTCTGCAGGTACCTGGGAATGTCGCTGCCAAAAACCTCAATGGCCCAATCAACATTCCACAGACTGGCTGCAAGCAACCCCATCAGCTGATGGGATCTGTGTCAGGGCTACAGGATGCCCTTGACTGTCTCCCAAATTACAGAATAACCCACTCCACAGAACCTGTCAGCAGCAGAGTCCCAGGGGACCATCGACTGATAGGACCAAACTGCTGCCTGTGGCAGCTCAGGCAGAGTTGATGTAACCCCGCAGCTCCAAGTAAAGATTTTCCTGTGTACCTAGACCAGACACCAGTCTGAACACACAAGTCCCAGAATGTCAGGCTAAAAATCTCTTTCATAGCCAAAAATCAGTGATGACTGCCCCAGATGAAAAACACAACAGCTCATCCTGGAAAGTCACTCTGTAGAAATCCACCACTTTGGACAATTACCCGGCAGCTGAATGTCCACAAGTGGGCAGGCACGTCCACAGACCCTGCTCGTGTCATGATTGCCAGGAGCCCTGTGCTCTTCCTGGCTTCCCCCTGCTTCCAGGTGTGCAGAGCCAGCCTGGATCCTGCAGATGCAGTGGTGCAGGTACAGCTGTGGCAGGTGCAGAGCAATGGCAGAGTGCTCATTTGGAAGGCTCAGAGCTAGGCAGAGATTAATGACCCGCAGTGACAGCACAATCATCAGCAGGGGTATCATCATCTCTGCCTCTTTTCTGCACACCATTTATAAAAGCCAGAGCAAGGTATTTAATAGCACCTGGGCTCAAAAGGCCATGACATTTGCAGCGCAGCTGGAATGACAAGCCATACCTGGGGCTGTGATTTACCTGCCTGCTGCTGGCACCAGTGACCCGAACTGGAGTGTATGCTCTTTGCATGACTGCAGAGGGAGATGGAAAGTACCAAGGCTTGAAACAAATGCATTCAGCATCTGTAGTTTTCCAGAGTCATTATTTGTGATCTTGAGGTCAGATTTCACCTTTTCTATAAAGGCAAGCTTTCTCACCCCTTCTGCTATAATCTGTTTTGGTTCATGTAAACTTGTGAGAGGAAGTTCAGTAATTTGTGAAGCAGTGATGTACAGAGAATGCACTGCAGGCTACTAATAGGTTATTAATAGAGCAAAAATTGCTGCAGATTAGAGTACATAAGCATGCTGCCTAATTGCAAAGCAGAATGTCTATCACACTAAATACGTGGCACATGAAGTGAAATATGTGTCCTGAAATCTTGGTTTATTTTGCACCACTTATCGACTCTGTGTCATGGTAATCCATAGAAGGAGTTGTGCAACAATGGGGAAATTCAATGAGAGGGTTTTAAAGAACAGGTAACACCCTAATAACATAATCCTGCTTCTACTCTGTCAGGTAAGCTGGAGTCTTGGAGGCTCTGGAAAGGTATTTTATGCTAAGCAAATGTTTGACGTTTCCCCCTACTCTGCAAAAATTAAAACCAAACCAAAACAAAGAGATGGATTCAGGTCACTACTGATTAAGTCCACCAAAACTGTGCTTAAAGACCCTGAAGAGACCCTGCTAACAAGAGAGATTCAACTCTACCTAAAACTTTATGGATAGCACATTTTCCCAAACGATCCATAAACTCTAAGCCAATTCCCCCACAGCCCCCTCTAGGAACCTATTCCAGTACCTAAATTCACCACTTTTTCTAGTATAAGCACAGGTTCCCTGGCTGAAATTTAAAACCATTCCTTCTCGGGCCATGTTTGCCCAGTACTAGAACATGCAGCACCAGCCCCTCACAGCATCAGCAAAAGCTGCAGCGACTGAGCTGACAGCAGTCGCTGCTGTTGTCAGGGGATGGTCTGCATGTTACCTCTCCTCCTTCATCCCAGCCCTTGCCTGTTTGTCTCCCCCTTGAATGAGATGACAAGTTTAAGCTGAGGCAGTCATTAATTACATGCTCTGGTTTGAAGCTAGCACAACACAGGAGCCAAAATAATCATGACTTTTCAGAGCTACTACACTACAAATGATGCACAGCCCCCTTCAGAGCTGTCTCCTGGCCAAACGTTCCTTCCTTTTCTTTTTTTTTCTTTTTCCTCACCCCTGAGCAGGGCTAGGAGGCCCCAGGATGGGCTTAGGCACAACTGCTCTGACACCAGGCAGCACGACTGGTGACCTCTTTAATCTGATGCCTTGCCAGACTGGCACCCAGCTCCTCAGAAATGCTCCACACAAGGGACAGGCAGCAATAGGATGATTCAGCTCTTCTAAAAGGAATATATTTTATTTAATAACCTAGAGTAGCTTCTGCCCTTCCTGACTACCCTGTTCACAGGAGCTACAGATCTTTTTCCTTTCTCCCTGGCACTGACTCCTGGAACTGTTGATACACGATGGGTATTCAATGGGGCTGCCACAGAACAGTGTTTCAAATGACAGAAGCTGGCTGTGCTGGATCCCCTTTCTCTCCATATGCTCACAAGAAGCCAACCCACAGTCCCTGCCTGCAAAGCAGCTTCTGAGAAACATGCTCCAAAGAGGCTTTCAAACAGAGCATACAACAACAGGTAATAAGCTGGAGCTATCCAGAAAGTCCAAGGAATGAAATATTGTTCATTTAATGCTGCAAGAAAACGTGGGAACACAAATTCAACAAGCTGTGTCATCTCAGCTGTAGCTGGGGAATGTGGGACCATGGGAGTTGGACAGTGGAGACAAATGAGCAGAATCTGCTGCCACTGCCTGGGTGGAAAATGCCACGATGGTGTGTGACACAGCACTCAGCTTTGCTGAAGCAAGTAAGGTCCCTGCAGAAGCACCACAGTGCAAATCCACATAGGTAGCAATACATTTTTCCAGGCACCAGTGTATGTGTTGGGTCCCAGCTGGCAAACCTGATGTGGTGAGGACAAAGCACTTCTGCTTTTGCTGTTTCCCTGAGCACAGTGGGACAGATGTGGTTAGTGCTGTACCTTCTGCAGAAAACTCTTTAGTTGGAACAACTGTCTCTGAAAAGAACTGCAGCAATGCTCAGAGAGCTGCTGAGAGTCACTTGCTCCTCTGCAGTCAGCTCATATTTGGTTTCCCAGTGGAACTGGTACAGAGAGGCAGAGTATCCCATTTGTCCCTTGCAAGAGGCCATGGGCTCTGGAGCAGAGCTTCCCTCTGCTCTAGTCCTGCCTCAGCCTTGTGCCCATGTGGGCACAGACACACGGGGACACATCAGCTGGCACAGTAAGCACCTTGCCAGCTCCGGGGCAGCCTGGCCATCTGTTTCTGTGAGCAGCCCCTCTGCTGATGGGCTGGGACTCCTGGAACAGGAATTCTAAGCTGGTCTGTCCTGGTTTGCTCACAGAGGCAATGTTTACAGTCAGGAGCCTGGCCCCTGGGGAGTATTTTCCTTTTCAGTTCTTCTTTCCCCACCTTGCAGCCTCACAGACTTTAGCAGGAAAACTGGCTAGCACTGCTGTCCACAAAGATCGCAATGTTAAATCCACAAAGTATCTGTTTTCTACATAAGAAATCTAGCAGGTAGATTGCCCTCTATATTTCAGCAGATGGGATCCCACATATGCACTGGGGCTTTGCATAGCTGCAAGTAAAGCAATATTTCTCACACATAAATACTCATGAAGCAAAGTCAGTTTATGCATCCTTATTCTCCAATTCAAATTATGCCTCGTTTGTATCAGTGGAAATCCACTGTGGCTCAGTGAAGGCAGTAACTACTCTATTACATCATGCAAGAGTAGAATGTTGTCCTGGAATGTTAGTGTCTCTACATTCTGTATTTTTCTTACAAAAAAATTCCATTAAAAACTCACACAGCGATCACAATTAAAGCTGCTCTTGCCAGGAGGTTACCAGTACCTAAGTCAGTTCCCCAACCATGGCAAGTACTTCACTGGTCTCAGTCACATGGCTACACTAACACTCTCAATAGATGCCAGCATATTCTTTATGTTTAGATGCATTTAAAACATAAAACACACCTCCTTTTGAATTAAAAATGTAATGGCCATGTATAATGATGTTTTAGAGTCATTATCAGATGATTGTAGCCCTATTGCTCAGTAGGTTAATGATTTCTGTCTGCATTTATGGTGATATGGATTTATCTCTTCAAAAGTATATGAATACACTTTCTAAAAGGATGAGAAGGCTTGATGAACCACTACTTGTTTTTTAGAGTTAAGTTTTTGGAGAATTTAAAAAAAGCTCCAGTTTTAACTGAGCTTGCAAGTGCTGCATACTCTGAATACATGTGAAGGTCCCATGCTAAACAACTGCATCTTTGGTTTACAGGCACAAAAAGAGGGGAAAACAAATGATAAAACCGGAATTCTAGGTACAAGAAGGTGTATTTCACTCGGCAATCACTGAAATAACATCATAAGGCTTTTCTCATGAGCTGTAGGTGTGCCAGCCCTGTGGTATCACGTCCATATTACTCAGAATGTTTTAAATAGATGTTGTCCTGGCCCCAGCAGGGAGCTCCCCCTCACTGGATGCAGTGTCACAAAGAGCCTGTGAGTCCCCTTCCCTCCCAAACCTGGAGCTGAAGGGACCCAGAGGGTGCAGCCTCACAGCTCAGCCCATGGAACAGTAACGTGACACATGGCAAAAAGTGCTTCCTAACTGTGTGATGCACAGAAAGGGAGAGAGAGGGATAAAAAAAAAATCCCAGAACAAAACAAAACTCCTTTAGAGCATGTACACTCACCTACATGGCATCAGATGGGGAAACACGTGCAGGTCAGCAGACATCAGGGAAACATGAAAAAAAAGAAAAAAAAAGAAAAGGGAACAAATTAGTTGCAATTAGTTAGCTTGATGATAGGAGCAAAGAGCACCCAAAACAAATCAGACCCAATCTTTATTTGGGTGAGCAAAGTTTACCTAATTAATTCTACTCCAGTGCTGCCTTTTTGCTGTGTGCTGGTTCAGTGGCAGCACGATGCATGCAGATGAGTCGACACAAAAAGCAGAGAATTCAAAGCAAACCTTTAGTGCACTATGGATGGAGCACAACTCCACCTGCAAGACTCTCAGGGAGGCTGCCCCCCCTACAGCTCTTTGTGAACAGACTCAGCACAGGTGGCTTGGGCACACACAGGCCAGACCTTGCCTTCAGATCTCATTGACTTTGGTTAAGCAATTTTAGGAACATGATTCCTATTGAGCCCATTAATTCTTAGCTGTGCTAAGCCTGGAGCAAATTGCAAGAGCAGATAATCATCAGGGGGGGAGAAAAAACCTGCTTTAGGAAGAAAGGAAAAAAAGGCAGGAATATGAGTAATCTTCAAAAATATTTTGCACTGTGGATTTTTTTCTTATTGAGGCTCCTGTTACAATGATATTTATTTAATGCAACATAACTTTATTCTTTCTGCCTGTTGCATGACAGAAGTCTTAGTTCTTAACAAAGATTTTGGAGGGGAGCAGCCCAGCACTCACTTCCACTAGTTGCAGTAACTCACAATAACCTATATTTCTGTTGCAAACTACATTAACAGGTAAAAAGGACGTGTTTTATTAACTTCAACTACACAAACTTTCACTTCAATTCAATCTACCTTTGCGCTTTCTTTCCCTAAATCAGGGATGGACATTTCCAACAACCAGACGATCATACCATGGCTCCCCAATGTCTCCTTTTCCAGAGCCTTTCATTTTCATCTTCTGATCCCTGCCAAAACTTACTATGATTTCTGCCATTGCTGTTGAACAAAACTTCCTTGTAAATTCTCTGTTAGCTCAAACTAAATCATCCTTGTTTAAAAAATGGCCACCAACTCTCCATGTTTATCCAGGCCTTCTGTGGATGGAGGAGGATCATCTATCTTGTCCATTTTCAGAATAGAGGCAGCAGATGAGGGGATTGTGAGCCAAATCCAAAACAAGCAATGCTAAGTAAATCCTTTGTACTGTGGGCAATATAGAAACACAGCCACCTACAGAAGGCTCTGCCAAAGGGCAGTCACACTGGTGGCACACTGGGCAAACTCCAAGAAAAATCCACAGAGAATTACAAAATATGGTAGGAACCAAATCTAATTCAGGAAATCTCTTGAGCTAAAACAGCTGGAGACCAGGACAGTTTCCTCGGGGGAAGTAGCATGCACCCTTGATTTGTTTCAGTTATCTGTAGAGATCTCTTTCTGACCAGCACTGGAGATGTACTAGGGTGGGCTTTTAATCTGACCCAGAATAGCTGTATCCTAGCAAAGGTTGCATCCTGGCTGTTCTCCAGGCAGGCTCTCTATGGCTAGAAATCAGAGAAGGTTTTCCTAAGGACAAAAGGTGCCAAGGAATTAAAAAATAAAAAAAAAATAAGTAAAGAGGAAAGAAGAACAACTCCTCTTACTCCACGAGACTAATTAGAAAAAGTTAACAAAAACCCCAACCAACCCAAAAGAAGCTAAATAATTGCGCTACTATCTTAATCATTAATACTCAAATTTTGAAGCAGAGATAATTCAGAACCCGAAGGAAGAAGCTTCTTTATGTGACCACAGCCACGAGATGGGAGCCAAGGACCAGGCTGAGCTCACCCTGCCCAAATGGCAGGTACAGCAGAGCAACCTCAGTGCTCCCTCCCACAGCCCCAAAGCGCTGCCCAGGGAAGGGCACTGCCCTCCTGACCTGCCTTTTTGCACAGTGGGGACTATCTCCTCTGGGCTGGAGGTTCAAAAGCAACTAAGCCAATTATGACTCTCTCCCCTGTGGTTTGAAGGGCTTCCTCCCCTCATGTCATTCTGTGTCACTCTGTGCTGGCTAAACGAGTATTCTCTTTGATTTTTCTTAATTTCAACATAATTTACAAATGAACACGAGCAACTCTTCAGGGCAGCCTAGGCTAGGTAAAGTGCAGATGCCCCTTCAGTATCACTTGGTCTTTATTAGCAATAACATTTTAGTCACTGCACAGTTCTGCTGACATAACTCAGCACCGATTCACAGCTCCAGACCTGCTGCCTCATTAGGGAGGATAAATGTACCTTTATCTTCACAAGCGAGGACTTCTGCAGGATTAGAGCTGCAGAGGTATAAAGAAGAAAGATTGCTGCTGGCCACCTTCTGCAGTGTATTAGAGACACCCAGATATGAACCCAGAGCCAGACAGAAATAGGGATTAAAACTAGAGGTGTGTGGCATTGCCAGGGAAATCATGCAAGCTCTCCAAGGCTCACAGATGAGGCAGGAGCAGCGAGGGAGCAAAAAGGAGACAAAACTATTGGTAAGATGAAGAGATGACAAAATTAAATATCTACAATGTGAACTTCTCCCCAGATGAGATTCAGACTTTAATAATTACAGCATAGCACAAAACTAACACGATACTCCATTTAAATGCCTCTCTTCTTGCCTTTTTAAAATCCTAACTCCCACAGCCTGAAGACAAACAAGTCCTCACACACAGATCAGATATCAGCCAACTACACTATAAGGAAACAAAACCCAGTTAGCATCCTCCACTAAAAGGAATTTCCTAGGGAAAAAAAAGAAAAAAGACAATGTTTTCTGCATACCTGAGCCTTGGCTGGCTGTGGCAAGACAGCAGAATTCCTTGTTTCAGGATCTAAGCAGGGCTTTAGTTCAAAGTCTTGGACATGGAGTGACAGAGGAATACTACTCAAATCATTTTGTAGCTCAGACCCAAATGATATCATCCCTTGGCATTTATGCTAAGTGGCCCCTCTAGTACAGCACTATTGCCTCGCCTCTGTGGGAAGGGATGAACAGAGCTGGATAGGATATGATCTGGGCAAGATCATACACAGCACTGGATGCAGATGCAGAACACAGAGCAAAGCCAGCTGGCAGAGGGACCTGCTGAGACCTTACCCCAACAACCCTTGTGCAAGCTGAAGAGAACAGGAAAACCAGTTCCACTCAAAACACGTATTTCAAAAGCCTTGATTACTTTCACTGCCTCTAGAATAAGCTAACATTTCACTGAAAAAATACCATATAGTAAATGCTATGGGGTTTTTTTTCAGATTACTCATATAAAGGTTTGTGTGGAATGAAACTACATTGATTCCTTTTAATTGCCACTAAAGATTTTTAATTTTCTGTTTCTGTATGAACTGGGCTGATTTTATACCGGACATTGATGGAATTACAGTTTTTCCCCCAACAGACATCTAAAAAGCATTTAGTATTCCACTTTAGCAGTTCCCATATTTAGTGAACTCAAAAGCAGCGATCAGATGTCTCAAAAAAAGTTAGCTTTCCTGGCAATAGAAGTGATACCTTTATACTGAAGTATTTGTTTTACTCAACACTGCACAGTATTTTTCAGAACTGTTGCCGTAGGGTTTTCATGAATTTGTAGATTTTTATACTTCTAGGTAGTTTCTCACATATAGCATAGCTTGTA
>JAWWMP010000011.1:22346198-22401782 GCA_035047865.1 Dendrocincla tyrannina
CTATAAGTAAAAGAACTCTTCTCTGCTTTACCCATATAAAGTTGTCTTGGAAAGTTTTTTCCCTTTCCTTACGGCAACAGAACTAAGAAGAAAATCTAAGGATTCATCACAACTCTGAGGCACATCAGCCATTCATTCCATTTGGTCTTTGAAACCAACAGTCAGTTTTGGAGCACTGGCATTGAATTTGTTTTCCTCAAACAAAACTAGCATGGACATAAACCTGCTGTTACTGAAATTGGTAGCTCTGTCTTCAGTGACAGTAGAATTAGATCAACATCCTTCACTTTTCCAGATCCCTCTGCATTCAGTGCAGCCTGTGATCAAGAAGCAGGACAGAGCATGGTTCTGAAAGTGTTACTCCATTACACACGTTTACTTTACATACATAAAAATATTGAGCACTATTTTACCAGCTTTTCTTGCAAGTGTTTTTCTTCCTTTCAGGTATATGTTTGTATTAAGGAAATAGTTTTGTTATGAGAGAAGAGGGACCTAAAGGTTTGCTTTGACTGAAAAGGAAGTGGAACCAGAGAGGCAAATGTGGTTGAGAATGTGCTGGATCATGAAAAGCACAAGGGTTCCCAGCCCCCTGTCCTGCTGTACAGCTACAGCAGCACCATTTCACCTCCTGGGCCTCTTTTCCTCTGATCTTTCATTGCAGGCATCTGAAAGCAGGAACTGTCTGTTACTGTAAGCTTCTATGATACTCAGAAAACACCCTAATTTATGCACTTTGTTCCACCGAATGACAGTGATTTTGCAGATTTTTCTCAATATTTCTTCTCAGAATCTCTCTGACTAGAACAGAGGACTTGCTGCAGCACAGCTTGGGTGAACAAGTGCTTTAGTAGCCAAAGTGCTGCCTTGTTTCAGAGAATTTGTCACTGTCCACAGAATTGTAATTTTACCTCCAAGGCAAGTAAACTGTGTCTCAAGTGCTCTTCTCCAGTTTCCAAATGCTGCTGCTGAGTGTTCAAAGTGAAGCTGAGCTCTCAGCAAAGGTTCAGAAGCCCTTCTGGGCTGTCTGCTCACACCACATTACCTGTCACTGCCAGTTTAAAAGGTCAGCATGGCCAGTGCTCAGTGCCCTTCTCTCTGAGTCCTCTGTGCCATTCCTGACAATGAACAACAGAAACAAAGCCCAGTGGGGGACAAAAAAACCCAACCAACCAGTTAAAGAAAAGATGATCTGAGTCCACTTGACCTTCCCTCCTCTAAGGTACTAATGGCTCAAAAGATCCTCACACACAGAGTACACATGCATAACACCTCAGCACAACTGTGAGGACAAAGAAATGGGTGCTGAGCATGTCTCCCACTCTCATGGCTTTTTTGCAGTTACTCATGGCTCTCACTTGCCTTGCGGTTGGCAAGGCATCTTGAAACCCAGCTTGGTTTCTCTCCCTACCCTATGAACTGCATTAAAATAGAGCTTTTCTTTTTTTTCTGTCTGACAACTCCAAAAGAAAGAGAAGTCTTAATTAATAAAGGGATGTCAGGTCCTGAAGAGTATTTTTTCTGCTGTTACAAAAATATTTCTAAAGACTTTGAAAAAGTCTGATTAAGTTTTCATCCCCTGGGCTCAGTCTTCACTGTACAACGCCTTTAAGTGATGAAATCTGGATTCAGACACAGAAAATCACAGAGATAAAGCAGCATAAAAGGTTTAGAGATCAATGGGTATGAAACTCCAAAGAAGGTGTAAACTTCCATGTCATGACACAGGTCTAAAACTTAAAGAGAGAGGGGGAGGAGACTTAACACTGTCAGTATACAACTTCCTCAGGTTCTCCTAGGTCACACTCTCATTAGTACTTAGGAATTAGAGAAATACCAAATAGAAATTCTCTGACATCTTACCAGTGAGAACCATGAGTTTTCTCACTTGCATTCAAAAAGCAAATAGAAACATTCTGTGCCCTCCTCTTTCCATCGTTTCCCTCAATAAACTGCTCCAGCTCTGATGTATGAGAAGCCTTTGCCCAGCACACACTTTCCGGATAAAAAAATATAAAAAAAATTCCATGGGACTACTGTGACATGATTATCCTGTTCACTTCATCATGCAGCAGAGAAGGGTCTAGTGGCTAGTTACACCATCCCAAGACACAGTATGCCAAAGCAGCTCACCGCCCTAAAATCCCAAGCACTGTTATGAGCATGGCTGTATCACTGCAGACACTTCTGATGTCAGGAAAGGAGTTAAAAACCAAGAAAGGAGTTAACAACCAAAATCCTACTGGGAGTCACTTGACCTGCTGGCAGCACAGGAGACATCACTGCTGGATGAACCAGGAGAAATTGGAAGCTTTGGGGACAAGTGATGTTCCCAACACACTGCAGGAAGCAGGGAGGACAGCTCAGTCAAAGCCAGTATATAATGGCCCACAGGGGCTGTCTGTAGAAACGACTGAACTGCAGCCTCAAGGAAGTTTTTTGTTCAGGTTGAGCATAGCCCTGAACCAATGAGGTGTGTATATCAGCTCTGCAAAGGGAGGAGAAAAGCGAGAAGGGGCAGTCGAGTTCAAGCAAAGGTGAAAACACTATGGGTTTGTGCTGGTTTTGACTGGGATAGAGTTAATTTTTCCATAGTAGCTTGTATGAGACTATGCTTCAGATTTGTGCTGGAAACAGTATGGATAATACATGGATGTTTTTGTTATTGCTGAGCAGTGCTTATAGAGTCAAGGCTTTTTCTATTCCTCACACCACCAGAGAGAAGGCTGGGGGTGCACAAGGAGTTAGGAGAGGACACAGCCAGGACAGCTGACCCAAGGGCTGTTCCATATCATATGGCATCATGCTCAGCAATAAAAAGCATGGGGAAGGAGGAGAAATTCAGCATTTTTCAGTGTGGTGGTGTTTGCCTTCCTAAGTCACCATCATGTGCGATGGAGCCCTGCTTCCCTGGAGACAGCTGAATACCTGCCTGCTGATAAGTGGTCAATGTATTACCTCTTTTGCTTTGCTTGTGCATGTGGCTTTTGCTTCACCCACCGAACTGCCTTTATCTCGACCCACGAGTTTCCCCCTTTTAGTCTTCTGATCCTCTGCCCCGTAAATGGGGAGTAAGTGAGCAGATGTGCAGTGCTCAGCTCCCAGCCAGGGTTAAACCACACCAGGGCCCTCGTAGGGTAAGGTACTGCTGTGATGAAATGGGAAACACACACACAGCCCTTCATGAATAATCCACATGGACACCAATGCCTGCAGTAACATGAAGGCAAGAAAACAGACACATAACCAAAACAACACACGGACACTTGGGACCAAGAAAAAATCTCCATTGTTTCTTTTATGGGTATATAAAGGAGTCTAAGTAGCCCTCAGACTTTCTGAGCATACACTCCCACCCGGGCGGCAGTAGCACAGTTATGTAAGATACAGGCAGTTTTCAGATTTCGAACAACACTTTTATGCCAAAGTGATATATAGGACAGCTACTGTCAGAAATGAAAATGCTGCTCATGAAAGCATTGTCCTGTGCATTAGCAACAAAAGGAACAAAACAATTTTACAATCATTTCCGTAGGGCTGGAAAAACCCCCCAGCTAACTGTTCTCTGTACCATGGTAAACTCATTTTGAACACTTCATGTTGATAGAGTGAAGGATAGCATGCCTCCAGTTAAACTCAGCACAAACTTGAGGGACACCTCCCATCCTTCAGCCAACAGCGAGAAATAGGATATCTAAAGGTCCACATCTATACCTCAGCCCACTTATTTCAGTAAGCTTTTATCACAAGACAGGAGTGGTTATGGAAGGCCATCTTTGCCTCTCAGAGTACACTTCTAGCACCTCCTAAAATTTAGGAAGGCACCCACACCAGCACATGTAAACCACCCCAAGTCCAGCTGCTCAGTACAGAAACCTGTCAAGAGCAGCACATCTTTCTTTATGTTACTGCATAAACAAAGAGACATCGATTTCTCTGAACATCAGTGCAAGTCAGTAGATCTTATTTCAGTGGAGCTCAAAGCAACAGCAAAATGACAGCTGCTGTCTCTGTTGTAAAAAAGCACTCCAAGAGAAAGATCCTGCCTTGGTTTCAGGCGTTGGAGGTGCACACAACACCCATTTCCTGCTCAGGTATCCAGCCCTTTCAGGTTCTGTTAGGATAACTCTGAGCACTCTCCCCTGCACAAGCGTTAAAGGAATGAGATTTGGAGGTGCAGTTTGCTGCAAGTTCAGACTCTAGGCAGAGAAACCTTTCTGCAAAGAATAAATTTTCATTAACCCACTCTTGGGATTTTGTTTGTTTGTTTAGGCCTGACATTTACTAGGTTTGAAAAAGTATGTGTGGTGTAGGTACACCAGTGGCATAAGAAACTTCAGAACACATACAATTCTTTGACAACTGAAATGAGCAGAGATGTATTTCATCCCCTCCGATTTCACTTGCTAAATTTAATTGAAGCTGCCATGTTTTGACCTTGCTTCCCTGTTCTTCAGGTTGCTGGTGGAGAGCAGCCCAGGCTGTTGCAGACATCCCTGTGCACCCTCTCCTTAGGCCACCATGGAACACAATGCAACACAAAGCTCTTAACACAGAGCTTTGGATCCCAGGACGGAGGAAAATTATCTGCAACCGGAGGCTACAGAAGAAACATTTCCCCAGATGTGGACATTTTCCCCAGGGAATCTTGATTTAGTTTTTTTATCCTTCTAGGAAGGACTTGAGATGGACATAAGGGAGCTCTGCCATGGCTGTAAAAACGGGAAAACAATTTCCAGCTCCTGGCCACAGTGCAGGAGGAGAAGGGCATGGTGATGGTCAGCAGCAGGGCTGAGGGGAGAGCGCTTGGCTGCTCCTATGAGGATTGCACAAGCTCCTAGACATGCTATAGCTTCCCTCCCCTCTTTCCTCTCCTGCCCAGCCAGAAAGGTAGACATTTAATATCCAGGCTCATTACTCATCCTAATGAAATGTCAGCAGCAAACACACAGGTGTTTAACTGCTGCTGGAATGCCTGCAGATGCCAGCGATCCCTCAGGCAGGGATATCATCACAGTGAACAGCCTTAAAAAGGTCACAGAGGCAGTGCAAGGTCACAGGAGACCTCTGACCTTCACTTATTGCACTCAAGGAGCTTTAGCTCTCCCTCCCTTTGCTTTCCCAAGCCCCCAGCGTATTCCCTGCTCTCCCCCAGCCCTCTTTGGCAATGCAGCCTCTCAAGGGTTCTTCTGCCTTACTCAAAACAAGTGCTAATGTGTGACCTAAGGGAGACCTGCCTGGGACTCAACAAAGGCGAGTTACAAACAGCTCACGGCTGCTGAATGGAGACACAGCTCTGCCTCCCTCCCTCTCCTGTTCTCCCCGGCATTCCCCGGAGAGGCTGAGGCTGTTCATCTGCATTACAAGCCCCGGGCTGGCTGAAAGCATCCTTCTTCCCAGTGCAGGGCAGTGGGCGTGACTTATGACTGTGCCTGCCTTGGGTTGGGAGCCACAGTGCTGGCTGGAGGCAATGAAACCGTACAGAAACTCGATGACAGGAACCCAAGGGGAAAGGACGTACCAAAACCAGGAATAGAAAGAGGGCAAACAAAGAGGAGATCAATTTAGCCAGGTTCCTCCCACTCACAGCTCAAGAATTACACACATTAAGATGGTCAAATCTTCTTCCTGGCTCGTCTTTCCTGAAAGAGGGAAAGGATGGCATTTCTGCACAGTTGTTTTTCTGTTTGGGTTTTTTTCTCCTGCTATAAGTCACAAACCAAAAAACGCCTGTAGATATTTGGACAGCTAGAGGCTGCCATTGTAACTGTGCAACGTTGTTAGAAAGCAGGAGAAAAAGGAAGGGAAAAACCAAAGTAACATTTTCAATAAGGCAGCCAGAGCCACTGGTGGTTTTTAGTTCTGGCATCAGCTGCAAGCACACAAGTATTTGGCAGGTCCCATCCTGCTCCTTGGTTGCTGCAGAATCACCACCTTTTGGCACAACTGGCAGCACCTGAGCAGAGCTCAGCCAGGAAGAACACAACAGGGCACAGAAAGGGGCTTGTTAACCTGCATTTACCTAGCTCGGCTCCAATCACTTCTCTGTAAAACCACATTAAAATGCAACCACTGCCTGACAGATTTGTTGTTCACTTCAGCAACACCTGCAGCACTACCTTGGACCCACAGAGAAAATACTATAGGTAAAGCTATGCATTCCAGTTTCTGTTCATTTCTGTCTGCCTGAAAAATTCTCATCTTCAAAGTTTCTGTGCTTGGTCTCACCTAAAAAGTGAGATGAGGAAACAGTGGCTGATGAAAACCAATGACCTTTTTCTGGTCAATACCTATAAACTCAGAAATCTCAATACTAGGCACAAAAATCAAGTGCTCACAGTAAAACCTTAAATAAAGAAATTAATGAGAATATTGTGATATACAGCATTTAAAAGCAAATATGTCAATAAAAAGCCTTTCAGTTCGTGTGGGCTTGGGTATTTTTGTTCAAGTTTCTGCTTTGAAGTGTTTTTACCTCATTCACAGTGCACTGTAAAGTAACCCACTGCTTCCCAAACAACAATATAGCCACTCTGGGTCTCCTTCAAGTTGTATTGTCTTTGGAATTTCCCTTTCTTTGCCCTCTTCTCCTATCAAAGAGCCACATATCAAACATTTTAAGACACTGTGAAAACCTTGCCAACACTTCCCACTTCTCCTTTTCCAAAGCCAGAAGAATATGCTGTTGCTGGTGGACCCTTTCAGGATCTAAGTAAAAAACTCTCTGGCAAACTTGGAAACAAGGGTGAACGCTGAGGGATTGCTCCAGCCATGCAACACTCAGGCCTGTCTTGGACTTCCACAGTGCTCTGGAGAACAAACACTGCGCGGAGCTTCTGCCCACCCCTCCCCAAAGCAGACCATGGGGATGCCCTGGTATGAGGAGCAGCTGCCTGTCCTGGAATGGCCAGAGATTGGGATCTCAAAACACATCTTGGTTTAGTCCTTGCTGTTGTGCAGACACCAGGAAATTCAAATAACTCCCCCGAGCTGCCCAGGCGTGAGCGCTGTGGGGCCAGTGCTCTCTCGGCTCTGGTTGCCCAGCACAGACACAAAGGGTCTGCAGGCTGGGAAACTGGTATTTATACAAATAAATAAATGGAATCTCAGAGGCATGCTCAAGTGTTTCCACGAACTGAAATCTATTTGGGCAACTGCTCAAAGACCAACTGAGGATTATACTAAAACCACTCATGTAATGCCAGGGCTTTTTGCTCACATTCCTTCTATGACAACTTAATTAACAGTTTAGTTACTCAGTCCAGGTTGTTACATTCTCTTTACAAGAACTACATCAGGACTGAGCTGTGCACATAGCTGCTCGACACAGGATTTCCCAAGTAAATGGGGCTGCCAGAACTGTTTTAAAATTCTCCCTTCCTCTCCCATTAATCCTCTCTACAACTCCTTTTCCCCCTTTAAATTTCACCATCATGGTCATTCATCAGCAAGCAGAAAGTGGCTCAGTAAATTACTCTCAGCTCAAAACACTGAGCTTTCAAACATGAGTAAATTCCACAACAGTCCTGAATTCCCCTCGAGTTTATCAGAGGTCAGGGCAGTGCCAGACAAAGCAGGGAAGAAGAAGGTTTAACACCACATTTTCGGCCAGGAATACTCTTTCCCTTCCTCCTTCCAGCCCCCAGCACTCACCCTGAAAAACCTCTGTATTTCAGGAGCAGAGCTAATAGAATAATTAGAAGTTGGACAGTGATGAGAACTGCTCTATGAAAATCTAGTCTGGCCCTTCCTACTTGGTTTGGGAAGAGGAACACAGGGTGACAAAACACAGTAAGCAGAAACACCGCAGTGAAGTTCCTAGACTATACTGCATAATTAAGTAATCTCATGCAAACAAAGCAAGAGAAATATGTTAAGTGCATATAAGGGGAAGTTTGTTACTTTTTTATTGAACTGCTTTGGTGGCTTTTTCTTTTACTCTCTGTATGAAACAGCATAATAAGTTCTGTTCACTCTGTTTTATTTCAGGTATCTAAATAGTTCAACAAACCATTCCCCAAACTCGTTTATGAAATGGCCAATGCATTTCTACAACAGAGAGCAGCAGGTGGCTGTGCTGAGATGTGCAAACTGCAGAGATGTGCAAAGTTCACTGTTCAAATCTGAGGTTTCAGAGCAAGGAAGAAAACAGGAAGCGGTTTTACCTACAGCTGAAGCTCAGGGATGAGCAGCAACCAACTGTGAGGTGAAAGTTTGAGTCTCTGAATGTAAAGATTCTCTTTCAGCCCAAATTCATATTTTCCGTAGTTGTACAAAAGCCACCACAATGAGGACAATGAGCAGCACTGACGCTTGCCAGTATTTAGTTTTCAGATGTCTACTTATCATTTGCTGCCATCACCATTTACAACATTACCTTGTCTTCACTTGATTTAAACAGACAGCATGGGCAAGTGGAGAAAAGGCACATCTAAGCTGTGGCTTTGATTGCCACCAGCTTCTTCCATAGCACTTGTACAAGCCACATCACTTTGTCTCCATGTAGTTTGGGAAGTCTGTAGGGCCTGGGCCACTGCTCACCATACCCCACTGTCACATGCAATGCCCCACCAACCTAAGGAACCACCTCCTCAAAAATGCAGCTTTTGAATCACTGCTTTACAATAAACATCTTAGAACACCACAACTCCTGAGCCAGTTTGGTGAGTGCTGGTGTATCTGAGGCAGAGAAGCACTGAGGACTCCTGGGCAACAGGAGAGAATGTTTATCTCTCATTAAGGTTTTTCTCCCTGGCCCAAGGCTGACTGAGAGGGTTCCCAGTCTCTAACAGGGGTCTCTTCTCCCCTCCCTTTCTGCAGTACTATGAAATCACACTTGCTAAAAACAAACCTCACTGCGTCATAAAAATGTTTCTCAGACACGTTTTCTCTCTTTGCCATGTACCAGCCTGCACCACTTTCCAAGGGTATCTTTTACCAGAATTTCAAGTGTCCTCAGACAGGCCAAATCCAGCTGTCACAAAATGTCCACTTGGTGCCTCAGGTAAATCCCAGCTGGATGTCGACTGACACCACACATTTCATTCTGCATATTTCGTTGTAACTTTGATAGTTAAAACCAATTTTCTCAGAAATCCACAATGTGACTGGAAAAGCACAAGGGTCCTTCACTTGATCTTTTTGGTCAAAGGCAGTGGGGTAACTGTAGGGGAAGTGTACCCCTCACCATTGTGGTCCCTCTCTTAGCCGTGTATTAAGGGATTCACATTAGAAGAACTTCCCTGGTAACACAACACTGTGTTTCACAAGGTCAAAACCCACCTCCCAGACTCAGCCATTGCTTTGCATTCCGGTATCTCCATCACTGCTCTTCCAGCATCTACTAAACAGATCCAAACATCAGATCACGGGGTCATTCTGAACCTTGGCTCACACATACTAAGAAACAGAGACGGAGCTCAAAGATACTCTATTCTGGCATGAGAACTGTGATGGGATCTGAAATAGCATGCCCAGGAGCAACAGTTAATGTATCAGGAAAAGAGAGTACAAAACCCTGCTAACCCTACACCCTGTTTCATACTTCCTGCAGGAAAATTAGATGTTTTATTAAGGTACTGATGGTGATTTCTCTGCATGGACAATTGGCACAACTCCTCAAACAGAAGGAGAGAAACAGTTATGGAAATAACCCCAAAAAATAACAAATAATTTCAGATGACAATTCTATCAATTCTTGCCAGCAGGTGCTGCTCTGGCAATAGGAAGGAAAGTTGTGAGTTATGAAAGCTGCATAAAAACAACTGCATCACATGAAGACAAAGAAACATCATATGGATGCATAAAAATGAACAATTAAAACTACAACTGTTACATGGAGAAGAAAACCATAAATATTTCAGCCCTTATTATTGATGCCACATTCTGTAGTGTATCATTACATCTTCACTGGCTAATTACACAAATAACATCCTATTAACAATGTGTTGACTTCAAACCATTGTTATCCCTCCTCCTCCCATTCTCTGGTATTTGACACTGAAATTGTTTCAAGGACATTAGAAATGTCAGGAACTAAATAATAAAATAGTTTCTTGCCCCACTCCAGTGTAAAAAACAGCCCAAACAAGCCCAAACGTGCTGTAAGTAGAAGGGAAAGGAAGCAGAATGTCATGGAGATTTTTTGATTATTTTTTTTAAGAATTAACTGAATCATTGCTTAACATTTGCCCCCTCCCCTTACTTCTGTAACCTCTCCCCTTTCTAAACCACTTCCAATCCAGAGGGAAAACGTAAGGGGCTTTGTGTTCATGGAATATTTATGGACTTGGAGACCTGGGATCCTTGAAAAGAAGGAAGATTCATGCATAATACAGGGACAGGACTTGGCATGTGAAAGACAAATCTACCACACTGGCAAACTGAACTAAGAGATAGAAAACACACTTAAGACAGAAAATATGGCTCAGGAGTTGTGAATACTGGACAAGAACAAAATGCCAGAACAGGTAACCAGCATACACTGTACAGAGTAATGACATTTCACATTGCAATTTATTAGCTGATAAATGATCAAGCTTATTAAATTAACCTTTCTCCACCAGCAGTTGATCAAAAAGTTCCCTCCTCTCTTAATTACAGGGATGTTAGGAAAAACTAAAAAATAATCAGAAGTAATTTCTGCAGTGGAAGAACCCTCAGCTCTTCAGTGCTACCTACCATGTAAAACAGATCAGTCAGCAGGCATTGCTCTCTCAACATTGAGTAATGCAAAAAGCTAAAAGGAAGGTCTTCATACCATCCTTTTCCTCAGCTTTCAGTGGCCCTTTGCTCATTCCTGCAGTCTTTACCAGCATAACTCCAGTTTTATAATGAGAAGGTATACAGGCAATATTTTTTTTCTTTAGCCTTAGCAAAAAAGAAAATTATAAACTTCAAACAGAACAGGGTATTGCAGATGACAGAAGTACAAGTGTGTATTACAGACTGATTCTACAGCTGTGCTACAGAGCAACTATATAAAAAATAAGAACAGATGTGAAGGTGTGATGACTTCCTTTAGCAGTCACAAGCTAAGAAACAGGGAAGAAAAGCTTCCTCCTTCTCTACAAGAAAAGGAAAATGCCCTTCAGATCCCAAACTCCTTTCATCTACTGATTGTCTGCAGAGGACCAGAATTAAGAGAGTAAAGACTTACAATGACAAAAATCCCCACATGACTATAATATGTGCAGAAGACCCCTTGCTGTGTGAATGCAACCAGATACCCTTCTTTGCTTTACAGCAACCATTACCATACCACGTCTCTTTTCCTTAAGTGCATCCAGTGTTTTCAACTTTTCCAGTGTTTTATGGGGAAGTTTCTAGAAAACCTGTGTAAAGAAGCAGGTATGGCATTTCTCCTTTTCCAGTTTGCACAACTGCTATTTCCTTAAGCAACTGCTGATGGACATAAGGACTTCCTATACTTTTAAACTATATGTAAGGTTCTCCATAGCATGTTCAACCTCCCTGGCCTGGGTCTGCCACAGATGCCTTAGAAGCAGGTCATGTCAATACAAGTTGACAAAGCAAAGGCTGAAACGCTACTTGAAACAGCAGTTTTGGTGGTGTTTGTAAGAGATTCGTCACTGTAGATGCAATGGGACACTGCAGAGTCCC
Source organism: Dendrocincla tyrannina (assembly GCA_035047865.1). NCBI lineage: Eukaryota > Metazoa > Chordata > Aves > Passeriformes > Dendrocolaptidae > Dendrocincla > Dendrocincla tyrannina. Next base: position 22,357,821 of record JAWWMP010000011.1, read on the forward strand.
CACAGTGGTTCCCTCCTTCAGAGGCTTTGGGGTCCCAGGTGGAAGATGCAGAGCCAGCAGGATGGGCTGTCCCCCGTGGTTCATGCCATGTGCTGAACTTCATGTGGCTTTACTAGAGGGCATGAAAGTACAAACAGTGCTAATAAAACACCCTGTCACCAGGCCTGGGAAGAGGGAGCAGACAGGGTGGGTTTTGTCTGCTTTGTTCTTGCTTTTTTCCAACTCTGAAGCACCACAGAGACTACGAAGACAACACTGTCATTTCAACTTCTCTCAGAAATAAAATTAGACTGTGCCTTTCAATTCTCTTTGAAAAGCATCTGAGTTCAATAAACTCTTTTATCAGGATTAGAGGTGAATCTGAAAGCAAATGGTCTCTTTTAGCTGATAAAAAAAATGCATTCCATTTCTCAACTCCCCACTCCCTGGGCTGAGAGTTTCATGCATATTTGACATGTTTTCCATCTAGACAGCAATACAGCATTTCTACCCACTTTCCTTTCTCTTCTGAGTGACTCAAGTGCACAGTGTTTCTTACTGAGAGCCAATTTATTTTTTAATTGTGTCTGGGTACTCTGGGATTTTTATCTTGACTTCACATGTTCTAATTCATTTAAAAATAATTAAAAAATAGCAAGGTATATATTATGAACAAAAGCTGTTTGTGGTAAAACTAGAAAGTGCTTGTGGGGTTATTTGCTATTTATGATTGTCATTACTACTACAGCAGAACCTAGAGGTGTTCTACCATGGCCATTCTACCATGCTAGGACACACATAAAGCAGAAAGGCTGATCTGACCTAAGGCATCTACAAACTTCTACAATCCCAAAAGAAAGAGGGAGCAAGAGAGAACATACATGCTAGCAGGGAAAACACAGGAGGAGGTGAAGCTGTTTGACCAGCACCATGAGACAGGTCAGGAGGAGAAGAGGGAATAAGATGTCATGTACAATACTGTAATTAAACCTGTGCTGGGATTTCAAACAACCTTAGCTGAAGTCCTAGTTACAACCTTGGCAATACAATAGAAAAGGTTTCCCTGAGCAAATATGTAATGCAATAAAGAAAACTTTTTAATACTTGTAAAAACCCACAGATCCACTGTAGCAGATTTCTGCAGCATCTATTACAATACTACTGAATTTTGGTCTTAAAAAGTATTTAGAAGAATTCAGGCAATTTCTTCACCGAAGGGAAGTGAATGCAGACTTACAGATGCTATTCTACTACTCAGAAAACACGTGCATTAGTTATAAAACCCATCATATTTTTACATTCCTTTAAAAGTTAGAGTGTTTGAGTTGTGCTTGCACTGATTGCTTTTGGTCAGTAATGAAGTACAATGTTTAGTTACAACATATATGTGGTAAGGACAGCAAACAGTGATCTAAGTGTAATAAAAGCAACTGCAATAAATGCTTAGAAAAGGCTAAAGTAGGCAGGAAAATGCTTGTCAAATAATTTCCACTTTGATATTTGTATTAAAAGTGTCATCTTCTTTTTTGCTATGCCGTAAGTTAAACTCTTGCAGTTTCAGTGTAAGAATGTTATCTCTATTTTTTTATATCTCCTGTAAATGCATCTATAATATTTACGTAGAAATTGAAAGAAACACAGGAAAAGTAACTGTGTTATTTGAGACCTGTTTAATCTTAACCAAGACTGGTAGTCCACAAGTGCCTAAGCACCTGTGAAAGCACATAGGTCACCTATTCCTCCCAAGCTACTCTTTTTACCCTCCACTGCTACAGATGAGTGTAACTACACTTCAGAATTAATGTGGAAAAAACACATCACTAGATTTTAACACAAATTCAAAGAACGCACTTGGAATTACTGTTTACTCTGCCCCCTCCAGCAAATTTTAGGCCAGGAACTGACTGAAAGTGAAACTCCATCTGAAAATGTTTCCCCCAGTCATTCAAATGAAACAGTAATCTAGGACTGAAGGAACTAAGTACAAAAGTTGGAAAACAGATTAAATCCCCTGAAAATGTGTTCCACAACCACACCAAAGTCTCTTATTTTTGTACTGTTACAGCTGTGGAGCTCACAGGGACACCAAATGGTACGTGAGGATGATAGAACATAAACAATGCCACCCCCAGCAGGTGCCAATTCACCCTGTTCCTTTTCTCCCCCAAGGTGAACAAGCAGAAAGTTTAAGCCTCAAAAGGCTCTACCACATCTCAAGAGAGCTTACGGCAATACTTGGCTTCTGCACACCGAGGCTTGGCAAGGAAACAGTTTGTACCCTGCACAGGCAAAGGAACGATTTTAGAAAGATGACAAATCACGCACATATATAAATGGAGCTGTTCACACACCACTTCTACCTTTCTTGTTTTTCTCACATCTTTTATCCCCCTGCCCCATCTTTCTCAAAGAAGGATTTTGGATCCTGCTATTAGCAGCTTTCTGGGGGAACTGTAACAGATGAAGACAGCAAGCAAATGGTATATTTTCTTGATCAACAACAGCTGGACATGTTACTTGGGTGCTTTGGCTTTACATTTTCAAAGCATGTGCAGCACTCACTGCAATGGTCCCACTCAACCATGTGAATTAGTGACCTTGTGACTAAGAAAGGTGGTCTCCCTTTTCTACACTTCATTTGTCTGTGATAAAGTGCTGTATTCTGGTCTCAGATTTCTTTTTGCCTATCCATTTAGCACTCCTGCCCTTTCCTATTATAATGATCAGCAAACTATTATTACAAGTAACTGCTATTTTCATGAACAGCCTGACACCCTCTCTCCCCTGGAAGGTAACACAGCACCCTTTAAATGGTTTGGTTTTCACATTTTGCTGCCTTACACCTTCATAACTAGATTTGTATTAATGGACTTCAGAAATAATTACATTAAAGAAATAGGCAACAGGAACACGAGGAAGAATGTCACAGGGATTAAGGGATTCCTTAGGCATTGCAGAATCTTTGTGGAATCTAATCGTGGAATTAACAAAGTTAAAGAAATTCCGGCTAACATATTTCACGCCAAACTTGCTTCATGTTTTTACAAAGTCTATGCATTTGTATCCAAGTTGCATCTACTCATATTCTACACCTATTACACAATCATGGCAATGTACACAAAGTATACATACTAATGCAGCAGGAGCACTTAGTCTACGTTTCTATTTGCAGAGGAATTCATTAAGGGAAACAGAAGGCTTTTCTGTGCAAGGAACTTTGTCTTAATGGATGGAGTGGGTTTCTCTCCTCTCTCCCCTTCTTTTGCTATTACTCCTTAAACAGATCATTTCCTTTTACAAACAAGGGGTCCATATAATAAGCAGGCATGTTCGGATGGATCATTAATGAAATTATAGTTTCCTGGTCTCTCAGCCTGAAAGATGAAACCTAAACCCAGGGCTCCCTTTCCAGCTGGACTACAAGAGCACCCAGCCTCTCCCTGCCCAAACTTCCATGTCTACAACGTGGAATACTTTCTTAAAAATTACTTCTACAGTTGTAGTTGACTGTAAAGCTCGCCATTTCCCTCTTTCCAATATATTTCTTGGGAATTACCCTTGAAAATATTTGCAATTTGTATACACAAGTAATTGGTCTGTGCGTCAACCAATTACCATGAAAAGCCACGTTCACTGGGGGGGCAGGGGTAGGAGCAGATGAATGTGTCCATCCACATCCCTGTCCCCAGAACTTACCTTTCACTAAGCTAAAGTCTCTGAAAATTCCAATTGTCAAGAAAGGTGGGTGGTGATGTGCACACACAAAACAAGGCACAGAGGCAAACGGATTTTTTTCTAATTACTCTTGCTCCCCTCCCCTGAAATTGAATAATTGAATCCAGTGGCCTATTAAGCTCATATATAAAAGAGGAGGAGCTGCTGACTTCTGATCCTGGTTAAAAAAGGGCTCTTGGAGGACTGTTTTTAGAGTTCTGTGCAGAAACAGAGCCGAGTGCTCAGTGCAGCATTACTGATAAAACTCCAAACACCTTCAGTTGCTCCTATTAGACCTACAGACCCCAGATATGCTTCTTACACTTGAGACTTTTTTTTCTATGCAGTATTTTGGCTCTATCCCTCACACTAACAATTTAAAGAGCAGTTCTAGCAGAGGCAAGGAGGCCTGGTCTCCTGCCTGGACCCAAAGATTTAGTGAAAGGCTTATTTTGAGAGTATAATTATTACAAAGAAACAATATAATCCACATTTTCACTTTCCTTTCATGCCTCGCTGGCATTAACTCATTTGTTAATAATGCCCATCTGTGACGGTCCATTTTGACATTCACAAATTTCACGGCAGATTACAGGATTTTAGGGAGCTCTCTAAACATCAGCTTCCCCACAGAGGAACGTTTTACCTGTATTCTGCCATTGCTTGCACCCTGACAATATGTAAAGCAGCAGCATGGAAATTGTTTTGCGAGCTCCTGCTTTCTATGGGGTAGCAGTTCTGTGGATATTAAAAGAATAAAGGTTGCAGAAGCATCAGTCCCCTACCTTTCAGGAGGTCTAGATTCAATAAGCAGCACTTCTTAACAGAATTGGAAGAGGAACGGGGAAAAAAAGCAGGTAGAAGCTGCCACATTACAAATTCAGGATGAACGGAAACTTGATATAAGGAAATTTTAGGGTCTTCATGCTCCACAAAGTGCCATTTGTGCATGCCATAGCTCAACTACCAAAACAGATTATCTGACCAACAAAGAAGGAACAACAAAGGAGAATCTATGAGCTGGTGGCTGTGGGGCATCACAGGTCTGTTGGCCACTTACTAGTTAGCCTGTTGGGTGGGAGTCAAGACTTTCTCAAATCTAGTTTTCAATAAACTGTTAAAGTCAATACGACACAGAGTGAAAATTCAATTCAGGGTAAAGGGAAAAAATAGTTAATTATTCTTTTACAGCACAACTGATCCTTCCAGGTCTCCTTTAATACGGGATTAGGCATTATAACAGACTATTATATATAGATTACCAACAAAGATAATCTGGGAAGTAGCATAAACAGATAAAAACACTTCGAGAAAAATTCTACATGCCAAAATTCACAGTATTTTAAATACTGTCATGAAAGAAATGAAAAAAGAAATGGCTGTCATGCTACAGCATCTCCGTGGAAGACCAAAAAAATTACCTTCTTCCAAGAAAGTTTTTTTAGGCAACTTATCGTCTTAAAACTGCAGAATTTTGTCTCACAGCACTGTCGCCAGCACACAGGTAGACTGAACAGAGGCTGGGAAAGTAACAAATAACCCAGAATGACAAAGCCAAAAGCTTTACAGACATCACTGGGCTCACTGCTTCAGTTTTGCCATGGTAAGTGAGTGGGTGCAGGTGAAAAAGGCAACTCTGCTGATTTTCTGTGAAGGCTGGGAACAGTGGAAACAGGAGGACGGAGCACATCCAGGGAGGTGCACATTTGATGTTTGGCTTCTGTGGACTCTACTCCTGCAGGGCCAAACGTTCCTGCTGCCTTGCTCTAACTTCTTTGTGCTACTTTTGAAGGAATAGCTGTGTTAGTGGTCTTGGGACACACCAACTCTGCAGCATCTGGAAACGCTTGGTATAGGATGAGAGGAAAACCAAATCAATATTTCATCCATGCTTCAACATCATACTTTGGTCTTACTGTCAGCTGTGTTGGGGCAGACATTCGGGGGAATTTGTGCAGAAATCAAAAGTGATATGGATTAGAGAAAATCTATTTAAATCAACTCCTTTTAGAGATCCTGTTTCAAAGTCTTGTCCCCAAACACTTGCATGAGTACAACCAAGACAGTGGTGATGTGGCTTGGGATAAAAACAAAGTACAAGAAGAAACTACAAAAGTCAATTGAAGAACATATGTCTGTCTGCAGTTAAAGTGAACTCTAAACTGCAAAGTGACTGGTAACAGCATAATTCTGACTGCAGAGACCTCAGCCTGAGCTGTAAAATTTATTCACGATACTCCCTAAGATGACAGACAACATGAGGTACTACTGATACCAAAAATAAGGTGCCATGTAAAGGCAGCTTAGCTTTGGACCGAGCAGCTGCAGTGCAGGTATACCTGCAGCCTATGTCTGTGACCACTGCATTTCACTTAACCCCACTCACCTGAAGGGCTCTCAGTGGAATGAGTGTAAAAAAGGAGGAGCAATATTAAATGCCAGCCCAGAACCTGCATATTTTGCAACTTTTACTATCTCACCTTTATCACAGAAGAAATTGCCTATCATTGGCATACTAAAGGCTAACACACCCTGGTCCTAACTCATCCTGCCTGAAAGCAATGTGAAAACATATAATTAGACAGAAAAAGTAAGTGAATGAAGAATCTAACATTGGTTACAGGTAGTGTCATAGTTTAGTGGAGCAAAGTGGGCAACACGCATCTTTAGAACTACACCAGCATTACCTTGAGGGACATGAGACCTGAAATATACCCAGCTCTGTTAACTCAATTAAGGATGTGAGGCCTGCATTACTTCTTTCTGATGTCATAGAAACACTGAGATTTTTAGAGGTCTGAGTTTTGTTTGGGGGTTTTTTTGAGAAAAAAAATCCAGTAAAAAGCAAATTAAAATAACACAAATACTTGTTTTCTATGCTGAACGTGAAGATCACAGTGTTCCTTCTCCTCTCCCAACATTTCCCCTCAACTGGGAAAAAACAGGGCTTCAAGACAAAAGCCTTCCAAAAGAAACTCCCTGTCAAAAAGGGTTTGCTGCCAAATTCCTCAAATCAGATTTACTTGAGAACAGACACAGATTTCTAGAACTGTGCCACAAATTCATGGATTGATGATGAAAAAACCAGTATCAGCCTAGGTTTGGTCCAGCTCATTGTGGTATGTTTCATTCTGAACCACTTCTCAGCCTGACAACTCTGTATTCCACATGGTCATGGTCATCCCTTCTCTAGGGAAAGATGTGCAGGGATCTGGTAAAGGGTGGGGAAAGCACACAATGATGCATTGCAGAGACATAAAATCCTTCAAGTGGTCAGAATTTCATTGCCTCATTTTCTGGCACTATTCTTTGAGGCTGAGATTGCATAGGATGATACATATTCCTGTCTTACAGACACACCTTCCTCTGGAGAGGGGAAAAGTGGTCATGGAAAGAATCAAACCTTGCAGACGAAGACAGCACCACTTCACAGTGAGACAGACAGGGCCATAACCAAAACCAAATAAAAAGATCAGTTCATAAAATACGGGGAGAGAGTTCTTGAGTCTGGGATCACCCTCACAAACACTGAAAGGGAAGTTCAATCACCAGAAGCTCAATTATTAATTGGAAAATATGAAACACAGTATCAGAAGCAAATCTTTACCTTTAAGACCCAAAATGCCCAATCCTGTAGGTTGTCTGCAGTGGTACAAATCTACTTATCTGCCAAGACCAAGAAGCTACACAGGAACCTGAAATTGCAGCAGTTGGATTCCAGAGCAACTAGAGATAAGGAAGATCGGGAACAGATTCATTTTAGTGTTTGCTAACCAATCCCCTGTTTTCCCTCCTCCCTCTAAACAATTTAAATTACATGGTGTTTAACCTAGCTGGATACTTTATTTATTTAAGACAGGGATGTGCCATCTGGTTAGCAATCAAATAAGCCACCCACTCTGAAATCTGCAATAATGACATTTTCCCCTCTGTGAAATGCTGTTTCTTCAGAACAAGCACACAGTGCTGGGAGGTGGGAAAACCCCCCAACACCAATCTCACCAAAACAAACAAAAGATTGCCCCAAATTAACCCAGACCAGTTCTGCCCATTCTTGCCAACATCATCTTCATGCTCTTTTCCACCTCAAAACACACAGGCAGTAATTGCACTCCCATCTGCACAGGATGAGCATGAAGAAGACACACCGAATAGCCAAGTATCAAGCTGCTTCAACAACAAGCACCATGAATCGTCCTGGCTGCACCCAAAGAAAAGGAAGGGCAGATGCTGCAGCCAGGGGATACCAACTGCTGCAGTAAAACAAGGGTGTGGAAGTGGGACTAAAACCAATTCGTTGCCTCTAAACTCTCGAAGAATTACCAATTCCCATTTCACAGTCCAGTACCTGTGTGTAGTAACAGAGTTGCTTCCCTCTCTTCTTCTCTGAAGAGTGGAAAGTTCTCAGACCTAAGGCAAAGCAAAAGTCCCAGGGTGGCTGCAGCCCACTGAAGAGGGAATCAACCCGTGGGACCATTAAGATGCTCCTGGGTGCAGTGAGCTCTCCAAAGAACAGTGGCAGCCTGTTCAAAGCCTTGCCATAACCCATCCCCTCCCTTGGCGTGCTAATGCAGTAACAGAATGCATTAATCCAATCTCGAATCAGTACGGAATGTTATGATTTGTAAATATAACCGAAAGACAAGAAATAGAAGTTGTGTCCATTGAAGAATTATCACTGCTCTGCTCAAGTTTATTCCCAAGAGAAAGCAAATATATCAAAAGTTTTAGAGTGGAGGACCCATTTTATTCATTTTTCATCACTTGAAAACTGTTGTTTAAATTTAAAAGCTTTCTACTTACAGCAAGGCATTAACAATTAAAAAAAATAATCTGTGTTTCTTTCTCAACACGTCTTCTATTTCAAGGGTGCTCATAATGACTTTTTGTTGCTTTTTAAGAATAAAAAGACACAGACTGATTACTCTTGTTTTGGTGATTATTCCCCAAAGAGAAGAGAGATGGCCTACATAAACTTTGGCTAAGATGCTGTGAAACTCAAACAGAATTAGCTTTAATTCATGCTTGCCAGCACGAGAAGCAAGAACAAATTTAAAATGCACTGCTTACCCCCAGTTTCCTACTCTGTGCAGGCACACCTTCAGCTGATGAACCTCAATTAAAGCAGGGAGCTTTGGGCACAAAGCAGCACAGCACCACCATCCTTCTGCCCCCATCCGGTTGCCAACTGGGAACATGTATAGACAACTGGACTTGGAAGCTGGGACACCCACAAAGCTCATCTAGAGACAAAGTAAACTGTACTGTACCAAATCCACACACCTCTCATTTCATGCTTCAGAAATGTTAATTTTTACATGTTTTCTATATTTGGGTTGAAATTATTATTTTAAAAAGAGACCTCTTCCCTCAGGGAATAATTTTCCGACAGTCTGGTATCTTTGACTGATCACTGCATGTTTTCAGAGTGCACTGCCATTGTTTACTTCCCCTAAAATTACCAGGCCCACAGATACGATAGCTGGATGTTTTTCTATTATGTTTTTCCACATTTTTGTGGGTTGTTTTCGATTCCCTGGCTCTGATTTAGCTGTCACAAATTAAGCTGATCACAGAATCTCCTGTTCCCAACACGAGGACAACCCAGTTCTCATTGAAATCAACGGCAGCTTTGCCACTGATGGCAGCGCAAGTAAGATCATGCACTCAACCTCTGTAACAGAAGCAAACAAACATTTTCATGTCTGAACTGGTAATGCTGGAATAATAGGTATTTTTCTCATTCTAATAATATGGGGGGGGGGGGGAAGAATCTAAATATAATTGCAAATTCAGCTGCTGCCTGAAGGAAGGAAAACAAAACCCAGAGAAGCTTTTTATTACACTTGCTGTTTGCAGAAATGATGAATGATCCATTTCTGTCTCCCTCCTCTATTTAGGGGAGGTGCCCAAGCTCTGGTAGGACACCCATGGAAGTCCTCTATCTACTGTAGACATTATTGCCCCAGGTTTTACCCATGTAACACACAAGTTTACTCTTTCCAGGCTGCACACTGCAGGTTTCAGTGGAGTTATTTTATAACCCTGAATATGAAATTTGAGTATCAAATTTTGATTGTAATGGTCCTGATAGAAGACGTAGCTTTGATTAGAAACTCAGAGATAAATGTTGATGTTAAGGGCAAAAGAAATAGCTTAATATGGCCTCTACAATTAGCACGCAACACTCAAAAGCAGTAAAGTTACACAATATTTTGTTAGATGAGAAAAATTTGTTTTTATTTCTTTGTTTAGGGAAAAAAAAGACAGGAGAGAGCCCATACATTGCAGTGTTACTACTCCCTATTAACCTAAAGGATCCAACACTCAGCGAGCCTCACTGCTCACCCTTTCACTAATGCTACTGCTGCACAAACAGATCATCACCACTGCCAGCTACACTGTGCCAAACCTGCTTTCATGGAACCTGCCAGCTCTGAGCACGGGGCAGAGGAGCTCTTGACTCTGCTACAGGACCTCGCTGGCTCATTCTACAGCTGCAAGGCCTCAGCTCAGCACTGAGAGAGGAGCTTGGGTTAATAATGGGAGATATACATCAATTTATATATCAGCTGAGAAAATAAGCTGGTTTTCCCTTTTCTTTCTTATCCATTTTCTCTTTTGAAGCATCAGCTCTTTGGCTGCAAATACAAACACCCAGTAAACAAAGTGTTTAAGAGAAAGCAAAAAAGCAACCCATCTGTAAAACAGGCCTGTGTAAACCAAACTTCCAGAGACACTCAACTGTTTCAGAAAATCAGACTTCTCTGTAAGTTAATGACAGACAGGACAATCTGCGATCAAGCAATGAATCAGACTGGAATGAAAGGTATAAATTCTTTTGTGCCTTCAGTTCTATTCACTATCTGGTAAGGCTGACTCTACATTTTCCCAGTGCCACCCAATTGTAACCTGTAGCAGCACAGAACCTTTCTGTATATTCAACATAAGGGAGGGATCTGGTTTAGACTGCAAGAAGAACTAAACTTTCCTTCCTTCCAGGTATTCTGTAGCCTTTAAAAAGACCCAACAAACACAAACACTAGAGTCTTTTGGCTCATGATCTCAAAAATCACCATCACAAGTTCTCTTTATTTTTTGAGAGACCTTTCACTTCGCAAGACACCTTCTCAACAAAAGCAGTTTCATAACACAACCAAAAGGACACATTCAAAATAAAGCAGTCACATGTGGTAAAAATGCCAGGCAGCCTCTGTGTTCAAAGCACAAGTACCATTGCTCCTTCTTGCAGCCACTTCAGCTGTGTCTGAGGTCGTGATTCCTTTCAGAACAGACAGGCACAGATCATAAGGGCTGCCTGTTTCATAACTAAAACATCCTCTTATGGAACTATTTCTTATTATTGAAATGGCAAGGAGCCAGTTGAGATTTTTCTGAATCAGTGCAGGTGTCTCTTACAAACTTGAGCCTCTTTGTAAAGAACTGATAAAAAACAGGAAGCAACTTCTAAAACTTTGCCTTTGGCATATTATTTTTCACTTCCAAGTAAATTCATTAAATCCATTCCCAGTCCAACCAGGAACATTCATCACAGAACTACAGCAGTCAGTGAACTACCAAGACATGTTAATGCAGTGCTCACAGCTAGGTATCCAACTGGGGGGAAAAACTAGCAACAACAAAAAGTCAAGATAGCAAAACACAGAAAAACTCAAGACACAGAGCCTAGCATCATTCTTTACTATGACACACACACAGAAAAAAAATCCATGCAACAAGGTCAGTGGGATAATCAGCTGCTGAAGAGAAAACTTCCTGTATAAGCAAAATGCCAGACTGCTCCATCATTTGAAGTACTGCAATGAACAAAGAAATAAAGAGGGACCCTGTCATTTACTCCCACTTGCACAGCTTCTGTTATGTGAATTCACCCTTACAGGTAAGTAAGAAATACAGCATTAAACCACTGTATTTTTATATGCTGTAATGTCCAAGGCAAACAAAGACCTTAGAGAGTCTTGAGCTTTAACTCCACATTTCTCAAGTTTTACAAACTGACGTCAAGTTTTTAATGTCATTCCCAGTGCAAGCATTTAATGCTTATTCCTGAAGCAGACATTGCAAATATACTGTTTTCTTCCCCAAAAGCAGTACTACTTTCATCCATGCCACCAATTATCTACCAACACACATCAAGTAAATCACCTGCTGACTGACTGGGAGCATATTGTTTCTACTGCCACGCACCAAGTACAGGTGCATGTGACTCATTTCCCTTACTCAAGGCTGAGCATTGACCACACAAACCATTAAGCCACTGTTTTCTAAGCACCATATCCATCTACTAATCAGCAAACGACTCTATTGTTTCATCCAGGTACATAGCACAGTCCCTTTCTCTTTTAGGGGCTTCTTTTCTAACAGGACTCAGAGAGGGAAGAAGCTATACAGAGCTCTCCAAGTGTACAGAGGGGCACAATTGTGAGGAACCGTAATTTTTAGTTAAGTTTTTAATAGCCAGTTGGCACAGGAGAGATTGATTTTCTTCAAAAGCCTGCATTTCTTCCTGTCCCAGTGAATATTTAACCATTCTCTGGTGATACTGTGTTAAGAAGTCATGCACGGTACATTGGTTTAATAACTCTTTGGGATACAAGATGGCCTGTCATACTCAATATACCACAGAAGCCACTCCGCTCAGGTGGAAACAGTCACTGAAGGGAGGGCTAATTTGTAAAACAATTGCACTATTGCACTGCGTCTCATCTGACTGCTTTATTGAACTCCAGGCCTTCCACCAAGTAGTACAGATAACAGTCAAAAGCCAGGCTAAAAAGAATGGCTGCTCATCAACACGATTGAAAAAGGCAAAGAAAAAGCAGGAGCTTCACTCCCTGTTTTTATTCACTATATAGACAGGACTTAAGGGTTTATTTTTACTCTCCTCCTCCCCTTCATTTCCCTTTTCTGCTGTACCAAAGTATCACATTTGGTGGAGGTGGCTCATTGCATGTTCCTCTGTCCAGAATCAAGCAGCAATCAGGGCCAGTACAGAAAGGGTGCCTTGTTCCCTTGCAGGATAAGACACTGCATGACTGATTCTCCCCCCTCAGCTCTGAATGAAATTACTTTTGCAGTTTCAAGAGCTTTATGCATATTTTCCAAATCTCAAGTTCAAGATACCAAAGAAATATTTGGAGACCATCCACCCCTATGCTCTCCCTACAGTCACTGTGCTTTACACAGAAATAAGCACTAGCCTCCCACTTCCTCAGTTTAGTTACAAAGAGGGAGCAAGATAGTGTCATCTCCTCTAAAGCCCCAGCCTTTCCACCAATTTCTTCCAGCTTACTGCAATGCTTCTCTCTGTGTAACACACAATGTTAAAACATGACAAATAGAGCAGAATAAGCTGTGCAACATTATCATATTGCTGTTGACAAGATCAAAATTTAAAACACTTTAAATATATCATATGCCACATATACTTGAACTATATCAAGTATATTCACCTAGTACATGCTCTTAGCACAAAACAGTACTTCCTCAAAAGGGTGAACTTCAATTGGTCATTCCAGTTTTTCTGCAGGCAAACATAGCTAAACCAATCCCTCTTTACTGGGAATAAGAAATTAAAGAAGTAATAATGAAAATTTTCTAACACACAGATTAGTAGTTTGTCAAGAAATAGATGTATTGTATGTTCAGGATAATTTTATCAAATTAGTCTGACTTGACCATTTCCTCTTTCCTACCCATGTGATTACAAACATCACACAGGAGGCACTAAAACTTTCTAGAGTTAATTCAAAGCAAAACCAATGCAACCACTGAAAATTCCATACATCTCCATAAAACCCTCAACCCCTCCAAAACTATTTTTACCAACACTATTTTTACCATCTGGATGGCTTATCCCATAGTTTGATGTAACTCTACTCTTCAAGAGCAAAACCTATGGCATACACTTTTTTATAAAGCCATTTGCTGATTTCAAGTAAAATCTCTACTAAACTCTGTTTCAACAGACTTACCTATTCAATGTCAGGGTCAACACAAACTCACAGAGCTCAGCTTTAAACTCCTTACAAGAGACAAGTGAAATCAAGTGGCAGAAAAAGTGAGAACACAAGCCAGTAAGACCCTATATGAGTATTTAAGAGGTATCCCTGCCCCACAGCTCCAAATTGCTTTGACAGGAGGAGGCAGTTTAGCTTAGGGGATGTACCTACATTCTTTGCTCCTCTCTGTTTTTCATTTGTTTTCATCTGTGTATGCAGGAAAAGCTGGAAAATATCTCATATGGAATTGATAATGAACCTGCTGGAATTCAAATATTTACCATAGGGGAATCAGTCATGCAGTGCTTTTTCCTGCAAGCAATCATATATTCCCAGCACAGATAACATTTTCACATATTAAAAAAGCCACATATAATTCCTATTTCTACTTGAAAAGTATCAAACCTCCAGCTGTAGCAGCTACGGAAAAAAATACACTCACAGTGCACCAAACCCACCCAAACCTTCAGACTTTCATGCTAAAGTTTTAATTAAAAGAGACTATTCACATGTCTAAAGACATGCATGTGCAGTGGTATCTGCAGATTTAAAATCTCACTCAGCACTCTGGCAAATCATGTAAGATATTATCATCTATAAGCACTGAGGCTGCAAAGCCAATTTCCATTAGTTCCGGTTCTGCCCAAGCCACTCCATGGAAATGTTCCAGCCGTTTTTACCACCTAAATTATCTCAGTCAGACACCTAAATGTGTTTGTTGTTCGCTGCATTTCAGCATACGGTATCATGCTACACCAACACATCAGTCCTTACAGAGCGAAATGGCTTATCAGTGACTATTTCTTTCAGCACGGAACAAGCAATAGTGGAAAGTGCAAACCAATTTAACTTAACAGAATGAATTCACACCATGGCACGCAGTTGTCCATTAACAGAACAAACCCTTGTCCCCCTCCCTTTCTCCAGTTGGCAATTGCAGCAAATCTTCCATGAAAATACATTTCCTGTAATGTTCTGGTCATGGTCGGCAAGAGCTGCAACCCATTTCCATAAAGCCACCATGTGGAAAATTGCCTTGGCTGTTAAAATGGACTAATGCAAAGGAATTTTTTTCTTAATGTTGAAGGCATCGATCCTTTTAAAAAACCTCCAGCTTCCAGGGCACTATCAGGTCACCTACCAATCATAAGGCAGAGCCCTCAGAGTGAAAAGACAGCAAATCAAAGAGCTTCAAAGAAAATAAAAAATAAAAACAACAACCCTTCATCCAAGTATCACTTGCAGACCACTAACCCAGCAAACATAACAAGCAGCCTGAAGGAACTTTGCAACAGCAGCTGTTTTCACCAAACTAAAATCCTCATGCTGCAAATGCTAACCAAGAGGCTTTCACATTATTAGTTAACCCCCACTAAAAGTTAAGTCCTGAGTCTGCAGCCAAGTGACTGCGTCACAGGACAACTCAGATTGTTACAGGGAGACTTTCAGCACTGGAGTCTCATTCTCCAGTACTGTTGTTACCTGCTGCAATTTACCCTTTAGCTCCCAGTGGACTCGCACAGATCCTGCTCCACACTCTTGCCCTACAAAGCTGATTCAGCCCATGAGTTTTACCTATACCTGTCTCAGGCCTCTTCTACATCGATTCTGCACAGATGAGTGAAACATCTCTCTTGCACACTGCCCTCCCTGATCTTTTCAGCTGTGCTGGACCAAGGAGGAGAGACACACATTTGGTTCAAGAGGGCCTGCAGCTTGGACTGCCTGGAATCTCCTGCTGCTCAAGGCCCATTATGTAGAGTTGAAGGAGCTTTGCCTTCTCCCTCTGACTTTGGAAACCCCTTTGAATTTTGGGGAGTTGCAAGGCTAGAAGCTGCCAAATGCTATTGCCTGACCTGGAGAAGTTTTCAAGCACATGTTATAGAAATGTCTGTGGGATAAGACACAGGTAGAGAAGGTATTTCTTTTTAGAAAGGAGAGACACTCAAATGTGCAATCGATTCAAGTGGCACTGATTGGTCTTAAACCAGTTCCTAAACTGGTAAATGTAAACTTGGAGGCAGAGCCCTGCACAGTCTGTTTCACAAGTTCTGTTTTACAAGTGACATAAGCAACCTACAAAAACCGAAACAAAATATTGTGGCTTGCAATCTTTTTACACATCAGGAACATAAGAAATAGAGAGCTACCATTGTGCAGAGTTATAAAAAAGCTCACAAAGCTTATGCTAGGAACCCTGAAGTGCAGGACAGCAGTGGCGTTACTGATACCATTTGCAAAGCTGGAAAGTGAGAGGAAAAACTAAGACAAACCTTCAGGAAGATCAGTGTACTGGAACTTGCTGCGCTCTTGAAGGGCTGACGAGAAAGGCACACCCTTGAAGTGGATGAGAAAAGAATGGCATCGACTGAACTGGAGGCCGGGCTTATATGGGCTGCAGGGAGAAGGTGCTAGAAGGGAGGCAGGACCTGGGCGTGACCCAACCTAATGAGGAACAGGTGGAGTGGATCATGACCAGACAAGGAGAGCTGCAGGGGAGATAACCCAATGGGGGGGGAATGCTGCAATGCAGCAAACAACAGCCAATCAGAACCCCGGGACTCCATGAGGGGAGGAATACCACGGGATAACAGAATTATTACCACTGTAAACTCCGAACCAACAGGCCAAGGAACAGTGAATATCCATCAACTTTTCGGAGATCTTCGAGCTATGCCAGGTTCTCTTTGGTGTGCACCTCGTCAGAGCCTTGAATCACAACAATTAGCAATATTGTTGGATTTCCACTGATGGAAACTTCTTACCCCAACATCCCCCCCTCTTTTATTTACTTGTGATATAAAGGCTCCAGAAGCACTGCTGCAACAACTTCTTTTAACACAACACAAAGCACAGCCAAGCGTTACTAAAATCATAACAAAACCCAGAATTCCCCAAATTAAAAATATAACGAACTTCTGGAGTCCTAGGGAGAGGCTGAGGCTGGGACTCCAACTAAATAGATCTCTACTATTGTCACCCACTTTTGCTCTTAGCTCACCCACTAGATCATGGAGTTCTTGAATTTTGGAATGCATTGTCTTGGAGTGCATAGAAAAGTTAAGACAACACAGCCCCTCAAATTCTTCACAACCATGCCCATTTCCCAGCAATAAAAAAATCAACAGCTGGCCAATTCTGTAGTGCTGCTTTGCCTAAGAAGGTGCTGTCTAGAAGCAGCCCTTCGAGGGCCTCGCTAGTAGCACTGGCCTCTTTTGAGAGCCAGCATCCCAGTTTCGTTAACATGTCCAGAGTGTGACTGACTCCGATGGCCAAGAGTATCGACGCCCCCCGTATGCTCTGCTGTCTCGTCCAAAATGATTCAGCAGAATCACAATCAGAGGCAAAGAGTTGTCTATTATTGTCTCTCCTGGATCGACCTGCTTGCTCTGTCATCGGTGGCTTCAGGAGCGTGGAGGAAATGGTTTAGGAAGGTGACAAAAGGGTAAGTCTACCAATGGTACATGGGCCACCAAAAGCCCCTCTGGGAATTTCCTTCCACACTCTGTAGCCACAGATGAGAAAGGCTTGTTCTGGCAAGACCACTGTATTTGATGGCACAACTAAGGTCACCATGGACTCTAATGACTGGTTGCACCAGGTGTTAAATTTTTGAAGTTGCCACTGGTGTCATTAGGAGAGATGTTTTCATAGATCTTAGTAGGGAACCCATCTGCCTCCTGCAAAAAGAAACAATATCCTGCAGGTAGAGATCCTAAGATCTCCATCTCCTGCGGGTCTGTATCTTTGTAAACCAACTCTTTCCCACTCATCACCAGCTGAGAAACTGAAATGTCTGGACATGCATTACCTGCAATGCATCTGCTGGAAGTGTGGGAACTTCTCAAAATCAGGCCAAAGACGTTTAAAGTTGGGCATTATAATAGATACATTAAAAATAAGGACATTTTTGAAGATGTAAGTTTTGTTTCAGAAGCCTAAGGCTTTGCTAAACTAAAATAGAACAGAAAATAGGTCCTAGAAATCTTTAATCCCCAGGTGCTATTACAGCAGTAGGTCAATTTTGGATTACTTGTACAAGAAGGAAAGGTAACGATCACTGTAAACCTTGAGAAAGGGTCATATCAAAGCAAAGAAGGAAAAATTTTTGAGGAGATTAAGTATCTCTGATTAAAATAATTGGTAAGGCCCAGGAAAAAATATGTTTGTGAGCACATAAGTTCTCCAAAATGTAAATATTTTTTTTGTGATAAGGAATGTATCGACTACTAAATTCTCATGGCTGTGGTTCCAGGCTCAAAACTGTGTCTAAGAAAAGAGATCTAGAAATACAATGATGAGTATTCCTGTTTTGCCTTTGCTGGCCCCAGTAAGAAATCAAGAGGTATCACAACAGCATCTACATGAACAAAAAAGACTACTTTTCAGCGTTCTTCTGTCTCCTCAAACTTCATTGGTTTCTCCTTTATAGCCTTTTTCAATCCTGACTGGCAGCAAGGAAAAAGAAAATCAGATGAGGAAAGAAACAGGAATAGAGGAGCACTCTGTGTGTATGTATGTTTTACACACCATCAGAAGGGTACAGTATTTTGTTACCATCTGTGGTTAAGAGGGACATACATATTTCAGAGTAGAGAAAATGCAGTTAGAGGAGTGCATGAGAAATCCTACACAATGCTGATTTTTTTCTGTATAATCTTATTTTCTGTTCATCATATTTGCTATGCAAAAATTTAGTGCACGCAGGGTCAGTGAGCAGTTAAAGTATCTTGAAAGAAAAGTCTAACCTTTCCTAATCATGTGTGCTTCCTGTAGCACTCCGTCAGCCCTCTCCCTGATTTATGATTCCCACACTGCCCCCATGATTAAAAGCATAACGGTTTGTTTGCATTTCTACTTAGGCTGATTAGCTTTTGCCCTTCCTCCACCTTCAGACAAGATGCTGCAGCTGACACGTTTAGGGGTCCAATACCATTTCCAAAAGCCACATACCATGAACAGGATGCTGCCCTACAGCACTGCCCCCCTCACATCCACACTCTGTATCTGATGAGAGTTTCAGCACTGGCCACTGGGTTTTAATCAAAGCACCAATAAACTGATTTCAATTTCTCCTCTGTCTAGACTTGAAAATCTGAAGTTTCCAGAAATACTAATGAAACTAAAAGGAGAAGGCATTTTTCAGTTCAGGTCCCTATAAATCCCAACCTGAACACATCATGGGTTTTGCCTGACTGACCAAGCAGCTGCCGAGTACTTTTGAAAACACTGCCTCCCAGTCATGCTGGCAACTCCTCACTGGTCAGACAGGTATGGAATACAACAGTGGCACACGAAGAGAAACTACACTTTAATGGTAATGAGCTCCCATGCTACTTGTAACGGAGAACAGCCACAGCGTAAACAGGTAGGTTTAATCCAGAAAATAATATCCATGTTGTGTCAGAGACATGGCTAGTCCAGAAACTCACAGGCTTCCCAACAATAAGCAACAGCACAATGCATTCAGTGCTCTGAAAACACAAAACAGGGAGCCAGATGTCATGACCAAGATCAGCATCTCACTTCACTATGGCATGGTTATCAAGGAGAACCACATGTTTGGGAGGCTAAAAGAGCAACTGACTGGTTGCTATTTTGTCATGATCTTTGCAGCTCTGTGAACAACTGTAACTGCACAGATGGAAAATACCACTGTTTCCACAGAGGAAGCTAATGGATATGCAAATAGATAATGTGCTGCCCCAAAGCAGAGAGTGCTCTCCAGCCAGGTAACTTGCAGGCCAGAATGGGTAAGTCAGCTCATGTATGTTTAGTGCTAACATTTGCTACAAATACGTGTAAGGCTATAAAGACACTTGTGTGTACAAACTGCACCCACTTTAGGACAGCCAAAAACAAATTACCATGAACGAAAAATTAATATAAGTCTGACTCAGTCTTGGCAAACTTTTATAATGCTGAGTAACACAGTAAAAATGTCTATTTTCTTGTTCAGACATGTCTACAAACTAGCTTAATACCATCTGCTGAAGGTAACAAGAAAAACAACACACTGGTAGGGGTCGTGTTAATAGTTTGACTAAACCGACTAAGGTATCTTCTCTTGCATCACCTCGGGAATCACAGAAGTCTTCCTTTCTTTAGAAAAGCAGCTGTTGGTATTAATAACTCTGCAAAGTGGTGTTTTAGTAAGAAGTCTCAGACATTTTTACTGTGCTTCATCAACCTCTTGTCCCACATAGTTTTGCTTTTCATTTCCCCCCTCAAGACAACAGAGACACTACACAGAAATTTCCCTTCTTTTCACATGGTTTTTTTTAAAACCAAAATTGACAGCAATCCTTTTTTATTGTCATGACATGCCAAAACAATGATACATCTCCTACTATGACCATTGTTTTTTTTCCCCTTCAACTGGATTATTAGTGAGTGGCATATCAAATGTTAGAAAAACATACACATGGTTAGTACCTACCAAGTTCCATGATGTTATTCCCCTTGCATTAAAAAAAAACATGATTAACTTTAGCTTGTACTGCATCAGTAGGGTTTTTTTGCAGTCACAGAATTCCCACATATTTATAACTTGGCATTACATGAACTTGTGAAATCTTCTGTTTCTTTCTGAAGCAGAAAACCGTACTTTCAGCAGAAATAGGAATTTCATTATGTTTGACTGACAAGCTCAGGCCACATAACTGACTTAACATACACAAGATGTGCTCCCTTTTCTTTTGATTTATGAGTCTGCACTATAGCTATTTTTTTCTGTAGGAACAGAAGCAGAGTATGTTTCTATAGCTATATTCCTATTTCCCCCCCACTACTTTTAATCTTTATATAGAACATCTGTAGCCGCAAGAGTAACTGAAAGTTACTGTGACTGTGCAATAGCAACAGCCCTTGTGGCAGTCTAATACCATTACCAAAACCCCAACCCTCACAGGCAGGATTTCTGAAAAACACCAACACCTTTGGAAAGGTACTGACAAATTGCAGTAACACTATTTTCCATATTGGCTTGCCACTAAATCATAACATCTCTTACATTTCATTTCAAAATAACTGCCAGAAAGAAAAAATCATGCTGTGTTTTTCAGTTGTCTGCACATTAATTCAACTATGTATTTTTTGTTAGGTGATTTGAGACCTCCTTTTTCATTAAAAGATTCACATCTAATACAGAGAAAAACAATGCTCTATCCCCAATTCCGGTCTAACCCCAAATATCTGATCACTTACTTTTGTTTATAGACTTTACATGAAGAGATCTGAAAGTCCACTAAAAAAAAATCACTTGAAAAATGTAAAAAATTTAACTATATGAACCACATAAGAGTGGAGCAATAACCTAGAGTAGAATCCCTTTAAAACACCCACTCAAACAGCAGTGATTATATCACACAGCCTTCCATGCAAACAGAGGCTTTGAAAGGAAGCTGACACAGCCAAGGACTGAAAAGTGAGAAAAACCAAATGTGAAATTTCCACTTCCTCTGCACATGGGTACAGCACAGAAGAGGACACGGCCAACAAAATAACAAGCTCTGGCTACCTTCTGCTTGTGAAACAAGCTCTGACGAAGTAAAACAGACCTCCAAAAACCTCACCTCATCCTGCTTCTCCCTGCACATCTGAGGTGACACCAATCACATCTGAGAATAGTCCTTGGAAATACAATTGCTAATGCAACCCAAATACACCTGCAGACATAACATTTTCAATATATTAGCACAAACATACTTGCAAGAATTGTTAAATGCTTCTGATTTTTCGTATACCAACTCGAAAATCCATTAAATGGTGATTGCCAACGTTTCACAGACACAAAAGGTTTTGAACCTCTGGGATGAGGAAACATGATGGCAGTTGTAAAGGGTTTGCTATACAATATTGAACTGGTTTATTAAGATAATAAATTGTTTTCCCTTTCATTGTTCAACTAAAACAAACAAACTGAATCACTGAGCCTTTTTAACTTCCCAATGCAGCTGCGTGGCACACTCACATTTTGCAGTTTTTTTAGGTAGTGAATCACTGGGAATAAAGTGATTCCCTTCCTTTTCTTCTCTCATTCCACAGTTTCTCCTCACCTCCCTTAGAAAGAACAATGGATAAAAGTGTTCTCACCATATCTGTACACACACATCCATCCATTTCTTTCCAAGGCTTTGCATTAGTTACTGGGTGGCTTCTCCCCAGTGCAAGGAGCTCGCCAGTGCCCACTGGCACAGAGGGGTAATCAGGCCGAAGCAGCTGCCAGGACAGACGAAGATGTGCCAGCTTTTGGTTATGAGCTGCAAGGAATCCACTTCCAATGATTTCCTTTTCCCTGCCAGCCCTTTTCTCTTGACATTCCCCCACTTCTCACGCCAACACTTTTATATTTAATTCTTGAAACTCTTATTCCAAAAGGAGGACACAGTTCATGGTCTGTACTCACTGCCTTACACTGTTGCTGAACTGCAAGAATCCACCCAGAACACAGATCTTTAAAAACCCATCCCACAGTGTTGAGCATAAACACTTTCATAGGACATATATAAGGCCAAGATCACTGAAGTGCAGTTTCATTTTAAAGGACTTTTCCCCTCCCCTAGTAACCACTGTATCTGTCTGGACAATAAAATGAAACAAAATAAACCAAAGTTACCTTTGCAGATCATCCAGTGACTTAGTAACAGCTCAAACACTTTCTCTGAAAGTGAAATCAGTGACCTAATTAAAAAGAAGAAATAATGCCTAACTCTTCTCCCCATCCTCCCCACAGCAGTGTGGGAACTCAAAGGGAAAAGCTAGAAAGCACTTTTCTCCTTGATGTGTTTGCTATAGACAATCAAATGACTTAAGAACAAAGGCCTGTAGGGAAGATGCAGCAGACAAGTAAGAATCACCTGTGAGTTATTTACCCTGTCATTTCACAGATGAGCTCCCAACCTTTGCCATTAGCATTACTGACTGCTTAGAGAGCAGCTGCCAAAAAACCTCAGGGGTTATTCGGGGCTTGACTGGAACAGGGAAGACACTGGCCCTGTTCTCCTCTGAGTATTGTACATAAAAATAAGCGGTATTTTACACTTTCATATGTAAAACTGACTGACAAAAGATACCAGACAATAAGAAATGGCAACTTCAGAGAACAAAAAGGAAAAAGAAATTAAAGCAAGGGGGAAAAAAAACCCCAAAACTAAACCAAAGTATTTGGAATTTTCAATCATTACGGGATTGGCCCTCTGACATATTCAGCAGCTCTTTCAAAGCAGGAAAAAACACAAATATACTGTGATTTCAGTGGCGTAAGTCCAAGCCTACTCTCAGTAGCAATTCTGCCTAAAAACATACCAGTAAGGTAGAGAGCATACTTTATGATATTCTATGAATAGAGAGGAAAATACAGAAAAAACCCCACAAATTAAATTATCGCTTGCAATTCACCACTACTGCACATTTCCAAACTGCAAGTAATGCAGAATGCCACAGAAAAGTAAGAACACAAGCTTCAGAGAATTTTAACCCAGTTTCCAATTAACTTGAAAAGAGTACCCACTACACAATAGTCCCTCTGATTCCTCTTTTCTAGAAATCATCACTTAATTGCCATTACAAAAGGGTACTTCTTAGCTCTACCAATTTCTTTTCCTACATTAGGTTTGCGTACTTTCTAAGAAAGCAAGATGAAACACACTGATTTTTAATACTACTTGCAAAGCTTAAAAAAGAGAAAGGTCCAAGCTTAATCTCTGTAAGATTAACTATCTGATCTGTCTGTGATACCTTATTTGTTTTATCACACAACAAAAAGATTATTTGAAACTCACTGAACAATTCATAAACTGTCATATACTCTTTGAGCCACCAGGTAGGAAACACAATTACTTTCATTTTGGTCACCATCACCTTGTTGTGATAGCTGGGGAAAGGAAGAATGGAATTTTTAATAAACTGTTGAAAGCAAAGGCACTATTTAAAAGGGACTCACCATTTAAAATGTCATCGCTGACACAGGCTTGGAGTAACTTACTCCAGACAGACAGCAGCTTCTGCCTACAAACAGTATGAAAAACTCCCCACTAGACCATACAGAAGGTGACACATCCACAGGAGAAAATTTAATTGTGTCTTACAGAGCAGCTTTACCACTCAGTTGAATCCCACCAAAGCACTCATGGTTTAGAGCAGCTTTCTATAGTCTCTTGAAAATTCTGAATTAGGCTTCCTGCTTCCATTATCTCCAGGAGGGAACATATAAATGGTTTAGCTCATTTCCTACTCTCCTCATTTGGTTGTCAAAGTATTAGCCGAGGGTGATATGATAATTCTGTTCCACTGACAATAAGAGAGCAGATTACCTTTAAAACAAGATGTGACAGAAGGCACCAAATGCTCTGGGTCTGTTAGTGAAGCTTTTCCTCCTGGCCCTTCTTTGCTTGTTTCAGGACCTTTGGTCTTTTGCAAGTGAACAACCACAGCACACTATGAAAGATGAGGAAGCTGCTTGTTTCCCATTTAAACACATTTATATACATTATATATATATATATATGCATCGCATATAATGTGCCTGTTTTTCTCTTTATGATCTAGAAATAAAAATAAATGTGGTAGATTTTTACTGTGTACTTGCGCTGATCATTGGATGTCATAAAATATTTTGTTAGGAACAGCTCTGGAGAAATCAGTAACTCAGCAGGTGCCAGCTATGCAGCTCCATGGTTGCCAGGCAGTCACGTCCCTTCGTTCCTCCTAAACTAGAAGGGCAGAAAAGGATGGCAACTCCATGAAACTTACACTGGGACAAGTGGAATTTAGTGTTCTCAAGTGTCCTAGAACAGTTAACTCTTTTTATATCAACTTCTGTCCTTATTTGCAGCAAGGTTACATGACTGGCTTCAGCTCAAGCATACCCAGTTTGGGTCAACTAAAGGTGAAGCTGAATCAAACCCAGTCCGTAAACACTGAGGGAAGTCCAAGCAGACATAGGAGCCACGCCAAATGGTTTTGCAAACCTCACAAACATGCTGCACTACATCTTATAAAAACACTTGTAAGAGAAGCAGCTCTTCAGCTACCAATTCTGCTTGCGCAGGCTTGCATGAAATAAAGGTTATTTCCAAAGCAAGTATCAAAATACAGGGATTGAAATTGTGAGAAAAAGCGGGAGTAACATTATCCTTCCTGGTGCTGGAGCAATGTCCCTCAAGAGTCTTGTAGAATGAGACTTTCTGCGAAGAAGTTACAACCAGTAGCAAAAAATATCTTTGAAAGGAGAGCAGGACTGAAAAATGAAATCATTTAATATAGGCAAGGAGAGAAACAACCTTCAAGAAAAGACAGGGAGCAAGACTCAATTCTCAACTGGCAGGTTACCTGCAGAAAAGATACCAAGGGACCTGGGAAGAAATTCCATGTGTGATTTTGCTTTAGCCTGGTAGGTGTGTCTGTAGTGTTTATATGCAAGGTTCAAATGGCCCTGACTCAAACTCAGTCCCAGGTCTGCACTTCTTGTTAGTAACAACAGAGAGAAATGCTTGTAACTGAGAGTAGTCAGGACCACACTCACAGTTATGAGATTCCTGCGAGTTTAATTTGAGATACGTGCGAAGGAGTTTGTGCCCTTGGGTTCTGAAAGGACAACTGACACCAGCAGAGTTCAGCAGAAGCATGAGTGTTATCACACAGCACTGATGACTCCTTCTGTACTGACTTTGAGGTGGTCAGAGAGGAGAACATGTGGAAAACTTGAGAACTACTATGTGTATCTACACAGATAAACAGACTCGTACAGTGGATGCTACAACTGATGCTGCAAATGCTTCATTTCAGATCAGTACACTCTGCAGAACACACAAATCCCCGTGGAAAAGGCAGTGTGCTGCATGCCGAAGGAGACCATGCTGGAGTTGAAAACATTGCTCTGTTTAGTTTCCACCTCTGTGCTCCCATTCAGCACACACTGCTCTCTTGAAACATCAGCGTGCAGGGCAAGAGGCAACAATTGGCAAAACACAGAGATACGCTGTCACCACATGATGGAAGCCCAAGCATCTTGCCAAAGTCCCTTGCCAACATAATTAAATTGTGCCATTACAGATTCTTTGGACAAAGTTTCTAATAAAGTATTTCCCACCTCATTTCCTGCCAAAATCCAGACACGCAGGTCCACATTCATACATGCTTTGTGGCATGGCATAAAACTTCTCATTCTCTTTTCTTCTTTTTTTTTCTCTTTTCAGTAATGCTGTTGCTTAAGGCAAGTGTTCAGCACTGGAATGACATAAGCATAATTCCAACATCTGTTCTCTGAAGGAGGGGAAAATGAAATGAAAGAATAAACCATACTCTTGCACTTCACACCTTTAAATTCCTCAGTTAAAGAAAACAAAAAGCAGGAACCCTTCTCGCTACTGAGAGCATCACTATTTCTTCCTTTACTCAAAAATCCCACAAACAGGAAACCAAACTCCTAAAGTCTAAAAGACACCTTTGTTGTTTCTTGCTGAGGATTGATTGCACAGATAAGAGCTGCTGAACCTGATCAAGCTAAACCTTATGTCTGTGTACCATAAAATTACAGGGCTGAAAGGCTTAGGAATTGGGCAGCAGTCTGCTCGTGTACAGCAATTCACGTAAAGATTAACCCGTGTCAAGAAGGCTTTTCCTCAAAGCCATTGATCCAAACCTTTTTCAGTACCTCTGGCACGTGCGTGGTGCCTGACAAAGTTTTCCACAATCTAAACCTTCCCCATCTCTCTGTTCATGGAAACAGAAAGTTGGATGTGGACTAGTCCAAACCAGGAAACAACCTGAGACTGCAACCTACAAATTAATTGAGTAACTGTGCCCCCTCACTGAAGCCATGTGAAATTAAGCCAGAAAAAAGGCCTGAAGGTAGATGGCTAAGGTTCCTTCCAGTGTGCTCTTTCTGCCTTCTTTTTCTACCAGGATGCAACTGGATGCAGCACAGAAACCCAAGCAGTATTGCCCCACAAGGCCAGACAAAGATTAATGGCACCAGAGCCTCTGTCTCATTGCCAGTGAGACCAGCTTTGCTGAGTGACAAGCCTGCACGGACAGCCCAACCCTTATTTCTGTCAGACTCTTTCAGAGTCCTCTTTTGTCCACTCCAGATTAGATCAATCCTACAACAGCCCCTCAGTGAGACACCTTATCCCTGGCAGCTAGATGAGCCCCACTCCAGCTCTCATCTCTCCCACTGCCACCAGAGCTCTCTCAGGAGAGAGCTGCAAATGAAGACCTTCAGTTAGCGTACCCCTCCTGAGACTGCGAACCACAACTGTTATCTGTGCTTCAATTTCATTACTAAATTGTTGAAACTAAAC
This sequence comes from Dendrocincla tyrannina, assembly GCA_035047865.1. Classification (NCBI taxonomy): domain Eukaryota; kingdom Metazoa; phylum Chordata; class Aves; order Passeriformes; family Dendrocolaptidae; genus Dendrocincla; species Dendrocincla tyrannina. The sequence goes on from JAWWMP010000011.1 coordinate 22,384,840, forward strand.
CCAGACTTTCCTCAGAAGTGGCTAAGAATCTCATGACAGGTTCACTTAGTTCTGCAGCTTTCAGCAAAATTAAACCAATTCCATCTTTCTCCGGTTGAGAGTTTGTGAGTGCCAGCATTCACAATTCTTTTTTTCCTCACACAGAGGAACAGAGATAAAAAGGGAAGGGAAGGTGGCATCAAATAGTTTAAAAAAAAATAAAAAAAATTGTCAAATGATGTTTGCTCCAGTGTGTGAGACACAGAGTTAATGCATGAGGGCTCTGTACAATACTTGCATCTGATGTGCTGATGGTGCGATGGCACAGTTCCTACCTCTGGTAGAGAGTGCTGTAGCAAGCAAAACAAACAACACTTCTGACTCAAGAACGGGGCAGAGATTTCACTAACTCCCCCCTCTGAGGCAGCCTGCACTACTGTAGGGCTTCTTGACCCAAACACAACAGGTTTGACACTGAAATATATGAAGGTATGTTATCATGCACATTTATATCATGCCACTTATATACTGAAATCCGTGGGCATGGATTTATCATAGAGCAGGTGTGAAGTGGCTTCTCCACCATTTCCACTGAGACTGCAACACTGCACACTACCATGGGAGAAGGCAGGGTGAGCAACAACCTGCCAGCATCCCACACCCTCACCCTGCGCTAACTTTCAATGGAGTCATACCCCAAATAGCCTGTCCTCGAGATGCCTCCCTTCTCCCAAGCAAGGGGAGCTCTAATGAGCTATAACAGGAATCAGAGCTACACAAATGCTGAGAAAGCTGACCTCCATATTTAAAGCCCAGATCCATGTTTATTTCTGGGACTAACACAGTGTCTCTTTTCATCTTCCTGCCAACAGATACAGGAAAACTGCTCCTGTCTCCTGGGCTAGCTTACAATTCACTGTTTTTATAAAAACTTCTTCAGAGCTGTACAGTGCCATTACAAAGGAAAGGAAGAACAAGAGTACCCAGCATCTGCCCAAGCTACTAAAGTGACACCCACTGTGACTGTGTCCAAAAGTCTCACTTCAAAGGCCAGGTTTCTCCAACTCCCCATTTTGTGTGCCTTTGAGGCAACTTTTCTAATCTGAGTAAGTGGAGGTTAAACATTTTTGGTCCTTGTGTCCAAGGACCATGTGCATACAAGTTTGGATAGTCCTTGAATCACAGAACCAAAGTGAGATGATTCACAGATGTCAGAATTGCAGTTTTGACACCGTTCTAGAAACACTCCAACAGCAGTGACATGCTCTGTACCTCTGTCCCATTTTACCCATTTATCACTACTCTATTTACAAAGAGCAGAGGAACACTTAGCCATGCTGGAGAGGCTACCTGGAGAAATCAGAATCCATCAGAGGAAGTGTTATGACATCAACAATGACTTGGCGATTCACATAGCTCAGTTCCTTATGTGCTCAACCAAGGCTGCAAAATAAATAGGGGTCTGTCTATATAATGCCATATTCATAGCTGCATTTTAGGGAGGACATCTGTCACCCAAGAGCAGCACTGAGAGTACTGACCAGAGGAATATGAGCTTTTAGCACATTAAGCATGTTCTGCATTGATCCAGTGACCTGGGGGGGAAAACCTCCTTGCCTGACCCCAAGGCAGTGGTCTCACCTCCGTCTCTAACCAAACAGAGCTCTTACAAAAGTACAATTCTCATGCTTACACTCCTCCTCTCTCTCGTGATGCTATTAGCTGTGTGCTGAACAGAAAGAAATTCTTAAAACTTGCCTGTAGCTTTCGCATACAGGTTTGGAGGTGTGATTTAAAAGCATAGCTTAGAAGCACATGAATTCTTTTATAGAGCTTAAAGGAAGCTTAAACAACTAGGCCTTTGTTTCAACTTGCATCATCAAGAAGGGTGGAAAATAAAAAGGATTATGTGACATTTAGTATAGTCACAGCTTTAGGTATTACTCATAGTTAAATTAGTTGTAACTAGAAAGGGGAAAGAAAGGCAAATAACCAGAATGAATTGGTATAACCAATTCCTACTCTCAGCTCCCTCACTGCCATAAACACTTGCTTAACTATTTTCTGGAGCATGAGGCCTGTATTCTTAATTGCAGAAATACACTACGATTCCGAGTTCCTGCTCACACCCAGTAACTGGATTTGTTTGAAGGGAGGACTGTTTGTGCTTTATCCTGTGGGAAGTTGTTAACGCCCAGTCACTTCCCCCTTGTATTCTCTCCTCACTGGCCCCAGAGAGATCACTTCACAAGAAAAAGAGTTTTTCTTGAGACAGGGATGTTACAGCAGTATGCACTATAGAGTAAATCATGAAGCATTCAGGAACTTAAGAGTGGAATTCATTAACTCTGGCTCCAATCTCTACTAGGGTTTTTTTAGCACAGATTACAAGATTATTTTCAGAATAATTCAAGATGTCATGGTTCACACAGATAGAGCATCCTGCTTGAGCTTAATGCCTCTAACTTGGTTAGTTTAAACTTCCACAAACATCCCAACACAACCACACATTCCCATGAAAAGAAGGAATAAAGAGCCATATAAATGCCTTGGTGTGTAAGTAATACTAATAACTTCCATAAGACAAGGCTGGTCTCAGATCTGTTCTGCACCAAGCAGGAGTCTCTAAAAATCTTACAACAGTTAGAGTTGACAAATATAACTGTTCTTTCTGTTCTCATGAAAAAATCTCCAGATTTGGGATTGGCCAGGCTTCAGTCCAAAAAAACCCCAGACTTTTCATGACATCCCCAAATAACTTCAGAAGTCAGGAAATATCCTAATTAGGAAAGGGGTGGACCCATCCTGCCTAAAGTATTTGGCAGACCAAGCATCCCACATCTCCCGAATGTTCAAAGAATCCATCCTTCCATTTCTGCAAGATTTCCAGGTGGGTAAAAACTGACAAGCAGTGCTTTATCACAGCTACCTGCAAACCATGCAGCATTCACGACAAACTGTGGATCATCCAGCACACTTTATAAACTGCAGTTGCACCCCCCTCCTATTGTGATTTATATGTTATTACAGTACAACTACACCTCAAATGTGATATGTCTTCCCCCTCCAACACCAGCTAAAGCACAAGAAAGAAAGTGCTCTCATCAGAGGCCTTCTGACAGAAAGCCTCAGGGAGAAGTTATTTCCAAATGGAAGCAGTTGCGCTGTGGACACTCTGCAGAAAGATTTACATCTGCATTTGTTTCAGGATATTTAGAAAACCAGTTTAGAAGATCTTTACTTCTAGTGTCTGAATGACAGGAAATCTTCTCACTTGTTCACACAGTCCAGTCCAAACTCACTCCTTTGGCAGATGCCAAGACAGGAAGGGCTATGCTGTAGAACACTGTGGTTGTGGTGAGGCACAGCCTACTAGTGCAAGCACATGGATGAGCACTCAACACACACATAATTGTCATCCTAGATTTGATGTCCTGTCACATCCCATGGTCAGCAGTTGAATCTTTGCCTCTGTTTCTGCATTTATGAAAAGAATATGCAATATCCCAGCTCAGCATGGCATAGGGACTAACAGTTACACGGTACAGGAATTTGAAGAAACAGGATGTACACAACATACACAACCCATGGATATGCTCCTCAAGAACAACAGCCCTTAAAACCTTTGCCAGGTAATGTTTTTGTCACCTGTGGTTTCAAGGCTGGGAAACCAATAGGGTACAAACACCTCTCCATTTCTTATGCAGGCAACCTATTTCAAAAGAGCTCTGGAGTGACACCATGTAACAAATATAAAAAATAACTATTGTTAAAACACTTCACTTCAGATGGCAAGAAGCACTTTCCCTGGGTAAGAAAACTAGGCAAAGTTCTCTGCTGCTTTTTAGAGATGATGCCTGGGCTATCCACAAATACAGACTCACAGGTATAGCAAGTATCTTCCCTTCCTATGCACCAAAAGAGTTTGCTGGTGCTGCTGCTTCCTTCACATGTCGCTGTGCTGGCTCAGTCACAAAGGAGAAGCTCTCTGAACAGCTCTGGTGGCAGAGGGTGGGAGCAACACGTGGTTCCTGCAGGTGTCATGAGAGAAGCAACCCCTGCACTTGGGAGCTCAGCTGTCTGCGGGGAATATAAAACCTGTGCTGAACACTTACAGGACCCGGCAGCCCCTCATGCGCAGGGATCATCTTACAGTTTAGCACCGTAAAAGCTGGCTGTGCAAACAGTGTGCATAACCTAGCCTTAGAATTGTCAAACAAACATGAAACTTGCCTGAGCAAGCTGGGACAGACAGCCGGAGTAGGAACAGTCTCTGTTAGCCTCCCTCAAGTACACAATAATATGAGCAGCAATCCAGCTTCTGTAATGCCCAGCTTCCATATCCCTGGCTGGGCCTTCTGCTGGGATTGAAGTGGGATGGACAATTTCCCACTTCTTTCCAGTTGGTGGAATCTATTAAACACAACTGTTTTCATCAGCCCATTTCAAAGGCTCAGACAAAACAAGTGTATTACACCTGCTGACAGCTGCTGTTACAAGCACTGTGGAAACACTTCAGCTAACTATGGGAATATTTCTTCCCAGGAGCTGCTGTCATAGCCAGGTTAACACCTAGATAAGAACCACTGGCATAAGAATAATCCAGAGAAAACTTTAGTGGAAAAGGGTGTTCAGGGAAGACCTGACAGCTCCAAACTTCTGACCCCCAGGCCCCTGAAACCAATACAGCTCCGGCCCTGCTGGGGTGAGCCAGCCCCTCCAGGACACACAGCCAGCAGGGAGATGTGATTCTCTCCTCACATGCACGCCCACGTTTGGCCACATTGATCCACTTGTTTACCACACCACACAGGAACCTGTTTCCCACACTAAGGAAACAGAAAGGACTGTGGAAAACTTCTATGCTACAGCCACTACTAAAAGTTCATCCATTTCAAAGAACTAATCCTGATTTTTGAGACCTCTGCGAGCTTTGATTAGGCTTTCAGGGAAAGACATCTTTCTTCTTTAAGCATCATTGTGCACAGAAGTTGCTACAAGCAGCATGTCACAGCATGGGAAACCTTCAGACTAGCTGAAGGCAAATCCATGACCTCTTCAGTTATCTAAAGGCAGCTAAAACTGAGAAAAAAAAGTTGAAAATTTACACAGAACTGTTATTATTCTTTCAAATCATTCTTCCAAGGAGTTGCCTAAATCATACTTAAAAAAAACCCAAAACAAACCATTCTTTGCAATTAGCAGTTAAAAAATCTAATATGTTTTAGAAGTCAAGCACAAATGCCTTTAGAATTTACTAAACTAACTGTCTCCCAAACTGTACTGATTCACAGTAGACTTTCCAAGTATTTTTCTTGCATGATGTAGTCCAATATTATTCCTTTAAATAATTACACACAGTCTTGGCGTCAAATCCTACAGAACTCCCAAGGCAAAGAAATTTGGTGGAAAGAAGGGCAAGAAATTAAAACTATTTCTTCACTAAGATGGACAACTTTATGGTTATTTAACAAAAATCTTTATTGGTAACTAACAAAACATCTAATACCTGAAACCCCTAGTCAACACAAGGTATGTATGGTTTCTTCTTATTTCCTCATTCTCAGTTGTAGACTATCTCATTTTTCTTCTATCCCCAACCTCAGACACCCCTTTTACAACCAGAAGTTAAATACAGTTCCTCTTGTCATTGAACAACTTCCCACAACTCCCTTTTTGGTGGGAGTCACATCAGTCCTCATGACACACAAGCAAACCTGAGTTCATACTAATACAATTGTGGCAGCTGTTTTTCAGTCCCTTCTTGACATATCCAAGTCACAAATAAGAGATCACCTACAAACAGCCCTGTAATTATTAGAAACAGTCAAGGAGATGGTTAGTTTTTAAATTCAAACTCATGTGTCATTCAGTGGCTTTTATCATTTCAATACTTGGAGCTGTCATTTCCATAAAAACAGAAAAGGAAGCTCATATACACTGCTGGTGCACTCTGCTGGGAGCTCGACTGACTTCTGAACACCCAGGGTTGAAAACTGGACACTGCAAAGTGCTGAAAATGGCAACGCACAAATTTCAGGTTTCTATAATACCTATTTGCTATGAATGGCTGTATAAACAGGCGTCAGCTTTGTCCAATTTAGTCAAAGTCATGAAAACAACCCTTTCTGAGCAGTGTTAAGAGGCTCTTCTAAGACAGTAATACCTCACCTAAAATATTTAAGTGCATTGACTGCATAGAATTTGACTCTTGAGATTAACAGTTGTTTCTGATGTAGGCATAGTTAGTTTTGTAAGACTAAAATTTTCTGACCTATTAAAAAAGGGGCCCTTCAGGAATCAGAAAAAAAAGAGCCCCCAAATGAAAATCCAACTTATGAGAGTGTGAAGGGTTAGGCAGTAAAAGATCTCTAAAGGGAAAGGGGAAGACTTAATTTATTAAGTGCAGGAAGATAGTATTGAAGCAATCAAGGTACAAGATAATGCCAACCTGGAGGACACTGTTAGTTCAGGGAATGGGGAAATAAAGGTTGTTCAGATATTACAAAGAAATAACTCACTACTCAGAAAAAGCCTATTTGCAAAGTAGAAGAAGAGGAACAGAATTAAATGCTGTGCCCAAATAGCTGTTTGAATAATGAAAGGCAATACTGAGTCATTGGTCTTTAGTGTAATATTCCATTTCAAAATCAAAGCCACCGATAGCAACAGTTGGAGTCCTGATACGTGTAACACAATATGGTTGTTAAAAATACAGGACCTCACTACATACCAGTGAAGCCTTTGTCCAGGCCCAAGGCTCTACTGGAGTCAGGCTACACACACAGAGAAAGATGCTGTCATTGTGAAAGATATATGAAAATCTAGCCAAATACATCAAAGGAAATCTTCAAGGCCTAAAAAGGCTCGCCATAATTTATTCTGGATGTGTTGCAAATTAAACCACCAACCACAGCAGTATAATCAATGATGGCAACTTCACTCACACTCAGAAGAAGCAGCTCTAGTTTTGCCCCTCTAGAAAAGATGCCAAGGCATTTCCTTATCTGGAAGGGCTCCTGTGCACATGTATCTCTTCCTTGTGCAGCATGCCATGGATGAAGTACTCCCCTTAATGGGGGCTTTAATCTAAATGACCCCTGCTGTACTTGCTTCAGCAGCCAGGATAAATCTGTTCAATCTTCCTCCTTGCACAACTACCCACGTCGCATCTGTCTTCTCTCTTTCAAAGGTACAGGCAGCAAGAGAAGAGGCAAAGAACAGAAGGGAATCCTGTCTTTTGTGATTTAAGGCATGCTAACAGAAGGGATGGTTGACTGATTATGATTATCCTCAGCGATTCTTGTGCTCCTTGTACTTTGTCTAACTCCACCAGGAAAGCAAAACCTGTCAGAAAACTGGTGAGTCAGCACGCAGGTGCTGTTTGTCTTAGCTATGAGGCATTGATTTTTTTCCCCAATGCTCTGATATAGGGTCACAGGTATCCTAACTAAAATCTGAGAGGAAGAGGGTCACGGCAGCAAGAGCTGTCAGTTTAAACAAAAAAGTCTATTCTATTTTTGTTTGGATGTTTACATTTTCGGAGAGAACTGAAGGAAAGAATTCAAAAAATACTTTTCTTTAAGCTATTTAAGATGAAAAAGGAATGACCTATGCACATTCACTATGCTCTTCACAAAATCCTTTAAGGGTCACTGAGTAGTTTGCTGTAATCGGGTATCTTATACATCAGTGTGTCTAATTAACACAAGAACTAAGGCTAAAATGTAGAGTAGCTCCAATATGTGTAAGCAGAAGCACTTTTATGTCTCTAGCACTTTTTCAGAAACAAGGTCCCTTTCCATATATCTGAAATTAGACAGTGCAAAGTCACCAGGTATTTCAAAACTCTAAGCAATGCTATTTGTACAGAAAATCTTAAATTGTCTCGTTAGTACTTCGAGACTGACATCAAGCGAAAGGAAATTTGGTCTATTTTAAAAACAAAAATGCAAAGGCTGCTCAGGAAACTGAGGTTTCCCCTCTCAAACAGAAGAGCTCCATAAAAACAATGACAGTATTTCAATCTGCAGTGAGGTGTAATCAAGGAATCTCTGCTTAATAGGCGGGAGATTAGTTATGAAGTAAAACACAGAGTTAGACCATAAAAAGTTAATTGCAAATAACTGTTTTCTTGTTTAAATTGGCAGGAAATTGTGAAATATTTCCTCTATAAAAACATAGGTGTGCTATAATGTAGAATTTACCATTAACGGGGTGGAAGGAAGGGAAGAACAGAGCAAAGCAGCAATAACACACTAAAAAACCAGTTGCTTCTGAAAGAGACAAAGCGACTGAGCAGGAAAGGTCTGCACACTGACATGTAAGTCTGAGATTTATGGTTAAAGCCAACTTTAAGGCAGACCCCTTAAGAGTCAGAGGCTGGAATGAAGTCACAGACCTGAAGTCTGAAATTAATCTAACACCAGGTGCTACTTACTACAAATGTGTAAGAGGCTTTTAGATACACAGATGAAAGAGCGATATAATCAGTACTGCTCAAAAATTCAGGTTACAGGTAGAGGTGGAACAGCAGGAGCTTCTTACTCCTTATGGGATGCATCACTGGAACAGAGACACCTCCGGGTATGTAATACCCTTAGCCCACTCACCAGTTTGTAGGGATGAAGCACATCCAGTAGAGTGTATTGTGCTTCTGAGGCCAACCACGGGAATGTACACCACCTAATAAAAGTAGAATCAACTAAACCCTATTAAGTATATGATGTGCTTTTTGTCTGACGACCTCTGTCTGCATGGACCTTTCCTGAAAACACTTTTTCCATTCACAAGATATCTCAGACTCCAATAGACATGCATTGGAAAATAGCTCCTCCTTAGGCAGTAACACAAGACTATGTGAAGCATCCTTTTCAGATCTCACACTTGACATGCTGCAGTACAGAGGTGTTTAAGGCTCTCTGTGTCTTTGTGACAATAATCTCCAAAGGACTCTTCAAAGAGATTCTCAAGTCTGGATTTCCAGCAGAATACTCTGTTACAGAAATAGAAAGGGGAACAAAACTACATCAAACAGCAATTACAGAAACTGTGTCACCTTGTATCTATGCTAGTGGGTATGTTTTCCTTATCCTTCTACTTCAACTCCTTTAGAAAAAGTAAAAGGGGTTTTTTTGTTTGTTTTTAAGGCCATCTACCATTTGAAAAACAAAATTGTAATGGACTACTTCAGCTCTGTGTTCCTCCTGTACTTCATTTACTCTCTAAACACATTAACATCTTAGTTTACAAAGATATTTGCTTCTCATGTGTGAATATCATTTCCTTCCCTCCACATCAAGCAAGATTCCATCAAAAAAATCATGACTTGGCAGCTAACACAATTGTGATTACGAGGAATTAAAGTCCATGCTTCAGCTTTGCTTGACAAAGCACATTTTCAGTCAATCCTGTCTCTCTAATACTTTGTGGAAATACCAGCATAAACAAAGCTTCGTGGAGTTAAACCATGCCACTTTGGCTTTCTAAAGCAAACACAAGCCCAAGTGTTCACTGGCAAAGTATTACCTATTTAAAGCATTACTACCACAAATCTGCCACCAAATAACTGCAAGTTTAAAATAGAGACATAGCAATGCTTTTGATTCTATGAGTGACTAAAGGGAATTGCTGCTTTCTGACTTTCCAAGCTGCACAAAAGCCAGAACCAGTAAAACACAGCAGGATGTACAGTAGAGAGACTCTGAGTGTGTGTGACAGATTTGATAAGACAGAGATTTCTAAGCAAATTTAAAATGAGGTGTGTTCTATCTTTACAGTCAATCTTTGCTTCCAGGTCAAAGTAACTAGAATACCACAGCCACAACCCCTTTTGACTAATCTCTACCATGATTCTTCTGTGGCTCTGCCTGTTACTGCCGTGACTAACATCTGGGATAGGAACACACTGGCCACAAGTCACCAAGGACTCTGATGACAGCCAGAGGCCTGGGCTTTGCATACAAATGTGATTCAGACGAGGCATATCAATTTCAGCTATGAAATGAACCCATGAGGAGGTTTTCATAACTCCAGGCCTGCATATCATGAATTACTTTCTAGAAAACAGCTCCCAGGTTATGCTCCTCCAATTTCTACAGCAGGCAGCCAAAAGCTTCTGCTTGACTGCTGAACAAAGCCATTAAGACTAACCCCTCGAATCAGTGAGGGAAGAGGCCAGGAGAGGAGGCTAATCTCCTCCTGCTTCCTAGAAGGAACAGATGGCCCAGGGGGAGGGCAGTATCGTAATGATCTCCAGTTATAACATAATCTTCTCTAGCACTGCTTTCTCAAGAGGTAATATGACCCCGTCCAGTTCATAGTCTAATACCCAACTAAAGACTTTCACCAGTTCCCGCAGGGGAGAGGCCTCAGCACACTTACCAAGCCCTGCTGCCCCAGTCACACCAGGTAAGAAGCACCTGTTCTACCAGGCAGCATCAAATTCACATCTGCAGATCCCATGTTATTGGCCACCTAGAGCCCCTGTAGTACTAATGAACTCCAAATTCCTTCCATCACAGATTTCTTTAAAGATGCAGCATAAAGCTGACAAGGTGGCATTGCTGAAGATACATCATCAGTCTGGATTGCTCAGTGAGTGTTAAAGAACAGGCCCTGCTTGGCATTTCACACTGACAAAACAGGACTCTTCAACAGAGCCTTGAAAACTGGGCATAGCATTACTTTGGCCAAGATGTTTCACACAAAACACTACAAATTGTAATCTCTAAGTAATTAACCTCAAAAAATTTGCCTGCATTAGCCTGGTGGGATCCATCAGCTGTGCATTTACCATGGACCATTCCTTAATGACTCTCGTTACACTAGGAGCACATAGCAAAGCATCCAATTCAGTTATTAATTACTTTACAAGATGTGGTTTGAATTTTATTATTTCTGAATTGTTGGGTTTGGGTGATTATCTGAGGTCTTACTCAGAATACTGGACATTTTTATTTGTAGAGTGGGAAATGACAACGGCAAAAGGGCAAAATCTGAGGTCTAGGTAAAGAATATTTGCAGACTTCTAAGCAAGGAAAAAAAATTACTATGTTATGATACGACTTGTCTTTCAAGATTAATGAAAAGCAGCCAAATGCATAGTTTTGAAAAATCAGGTCAGTATAAGCACACACTCAAGCAGGGACATATCTAGGAACACATCATTTTGCTTTATCAACAACTTAAACAGAAAAAAGTAAGAGTAATTAAACCTGGCATACCACCCAAAAGTCTTCAGCTCAGATCAATACAGTACCTCAAACCTAAGGCAGCTATTGAAGAGTTCCAACTTTCAGCTGCTTTTAGAAACGATGGCAAATTTAAAGATTTTCACTACAAAACTACTCGGCCCTTTGGAATTGTTTGGCTGTGAAAGATCAGTCTGGCTTTATGGGTGAGCACAACCAGGTGCAAAAAGTTTCCTATCAGACTAGTAGGCTTTGAAATACTCCACGTGCTAAAAGATTGAGAGATGAACTAGGCTACTAAAAATAGCTTTATATTGATATTTCTCCACCAGTTTTTGAGAGAAAACAACTCTGAACCAAACTGGTGAGTGAAAAAAATGCCCCTTGCTCCCTGCAGACAGGTATTTCTGAACCTCCAACACACACAGATCCACAGAGAATGACAAGCCTAAGCTTTTAAAAAGTGCTAATATTATAAAAATGATTTGGTAAAGCTTTTCATTCTCAAACAGTTGGTCTCTTGACAATGTGTCTCTGCAGCTCCTAAGCACACATATAATAAAAACCTCATCAAGAACAGATCCCTGCAAAGGGACAGATATGTGGTTGGAAGCTGTGAAAGTTCACACTTCAGAAAAATCAAATTAACAAACTGCTGAGCCCTGTTAATTGTTTCTTTTAAAAAAACTCAACTGAAAACATAAGCTGTAAATAGCTAATCAGAATGATGCTAGAAGTTGGACTGATCTAACAGCAGGTTTTACTAACCTGCCATAGATTTCTTACATAAAACTATGTGAATTACAATTTTTTTTCTTTCTAAAATCTTGAGGAAAAAATACTGAAATTGCAAGCACGCATGCACATAGCTTTGCCATTTTTGTCCACAGATGAACTCAGAAACCAAACTTCTGTGACAGACTAGCACAGAAACACATACACAAAGCCATGGCTAAGCAAGTGTCTTGGGGCAGCTCATAAGCAAAAATAAATCTACCTGTGCTTGAAACAGCCTACCAGAAGGCAGAGCTTGTGTGTGAGCTGGGGGAGCAGAGCCAGCAATGCCCAACCAACACTCTCCCAGTTACATGAGTTCTCCCCAGCAACAGGCAGAAACACAGCTTTAAAGGAGCTGTGTGCCTTCAAATCCTTTCCACGTGAATAATGTGTCTCCAGGAAAGTGCCAGCTTAGATGCTCTTGTTTTCAGGAGGCAGCAGAAACCAGTAGAATAGCAACAAAGCCTGGCTTGTTTGAGGTTTGTTTGCAGTTTCTTTGAGAAGAGGTAGGAAAGGAAACACGTAGAATTCCTCCAGGGTAATTTATTTGTTTTATTGTTTCTGCTGCACATTTCCTTAGAGTCAAGCTCACACATGAAGTGTCTTACAAGGACAACTTCAGAACACCCAGTACTGCTCTTGTGTTGAGAGCACAGCAGTAAAAGGCAGCCAGAAAGACACTGGAGCCCATTTCTCTGGGGGCAAACAAGGGAACCTTTCCAACACCTCCAAGGGCCTTCACTCAGTCCTTTGACAGAGGACATAAACAAGTCACTAGTAAATCACTTCATAGATTTTTCTAATTCTGGAAGTCAAATTAAAGAAATGAGTTTGACCTTTTTTTTTCAGAATCAACTAAAGAGATTTGATGTCTCAAGTTTTAGGTGAAACACATTGAAGGGAGCAGTTCACAGAAGATGCTTCGTTCCATTTTCTGAAATACCAGCATGATGACTCAAGGCATGCATCCTAGTACTGCTGCTCTTTAAAAAAAAAAGACTTTTCCAGCAGTTATTTATGCCTAACAGCAGAAGGAATAAATAGGCTTCCATTCCCAAAATGTTGGAATTTGCCCTCTACTAAAGCCATGAAGAGAACTGCAGCTAAGTGACTTAACTGATAAACACAGCCAGCTTCAGAGTTCCTTGGAGTCCCAAGTTTTACAATCCCCAAACAAATCAATCTTTTTCTTTTACTGGCTGTGTATAAAACATAACATTTGCTTCAAGAAGTGCTTGTCCAGAAGTCTTTTGAATACAAAACAGGAAAGTCACTGTAGGAGAGGATGGGAGGGGAGTGAGAACAAGTATTTTGTTGGGTTTTTTTTAAAAGAGTGCTGACCCATTAGAACTAAAACACCCATCTCTAACTCTTAGTTTATCAATGCAGAAGACAGACAGAAAGAAGAAATTAAAAAAATGCAGTCTTTGGCAATCTAGGGCTCCTAATCATTAAGTCTAACACAGACCAGCAGAACAGTGAAGAGAGCAATTGCATGGTAAATTTATGTTCCATGTCCAGGTTATGGAATGTAGTGCAACAGGGCACTAACTGCATTCCTTACAAAGGGAACAGCTTGAACCTCATGATTTGTGCATGTGGGCAACACTGAATGACCTTCATGCTTTCCAACCATTCACTAGAAGGCAGATTTATCTGTAGTCACAAGTCAGTTGTTTTGTTTTGGGGGATAAACATATAATTGGAAGAACAAGATTTTAAACTTTGTCTTATTAGCAAATGCAAAAAGTATGTTAGCTTTAAAAACTGAATTTGAAGACTGTACTCCAAAATCTGGAATGGATAATATTAGAATCTGAGAGAACTCTGCCAAAATAGTTGTTTGCTGCTCCTTTTTCTTTTTTTCTGTCCTTTGAAAGGGATTTTCATAGTTCACTCCCATTATAAAACAGCAGCCTCTCTAGTATATACCTTATGTAAAAACATGCCCTGTATCAACATAAAAGATCCAACACTCACAGCGGAGAAATAAAGTGATATTGCTCCTACTGTAACAGACATAATACAAGACTATTCATATTCTAACACAGAAAATCCATAAAATTTTTATTTTAAACAAGTACTGCCTGTCTCTTATTCCCAATTTTCTTAGGCATGAAATAAATCACAGTTTGGAGAAGGTGTCAACTGAACTGGACTGCAGTACAAAGATACAGGATCCTAGGACAGTATTATAAAAATTGCCAGCAAAACCATCCCCAGGACACAATGAACAGTAAATTCTGGGTTTTGTTTAACAGACCAAGGTGATAAGCCTTGGATTATCTAAAGCTTCTAAATCATAGTTCTTGCACTCCTGGAAATGAAGTTCTAACTTAAAGGATGTCAAGAGACCACACTCAGCAGAACAATTTCTGGATATGTGGAGACATGAGGGAATGGGGCAGGATTAATTATTTTTCCTGCACATCAAAAATCAAGACAATGAAGAAGTATGTAGACGTATACAGTTTCTGATGTTCCAAAACAAATGGCAAGGAAAATGGTTGTTACAAGCACGTGAGATGAAAGCAATAGGCTTCTGGTTCTCAACTTCCTATGAGTTGCATGAAGGAATTTAATTGCTACCTCACAACCTTAAGTGTCCCGTTCCCACGTACCTATACAAAAAAAAAGCAACTCCTGAATAGGATGAGAAAGTTGTATCCTCAACACATAATGCATTTTAATACAAAACTGCCAACAGAAGCACACAAGGCTCTGGAACAATTCATAAAACCACACAGGGTTTTACACAAGGTTAATGGTTTGCTAGCCAAGTGCCAAGGTTCACTAAATGGGTAATTTCTGTTCCTTTTTTAAGTCAGATTTGAACTTGGCACATTTATCTTTAAAAATGCTTCACTAAAATCTCAACAGCAACTAGATGGGCAGAGGATATTTCACTTATAGGTATTTTCAAGCACCTTATTAGAAAAAAGAGAGCATAGGAAAGCCTGAATGGAATGCTCAGTCCTCCAGTTATATACTTCCGTTTGCTGCTACTGGGTCAGGCAGCACGACAGCAGCCTGAGCATACTTGGATGACTAACACTGAACCGGGTTAGAAACAGCAGCAATCCTGACAGAGACAATAAAGAACTCCAGCAATGGCACACAGCTCTAATGAAAGAAGCAGCATTTAAAATCACTTTTTAAAAATGTGGAGAAAACACAGTTATGATGCCAAAATACACTTTCTTAAAGGTCACTTTTCATTAAACAGACTATATATGATATTAACAATAGGTGTATAAATAAAGCATATGGCATAAGCAAATATTGGCATAAGATCTTGGGTACCTTTAAGAATGAAACTTTAAGGCAAGCGGATTACAAAGTGCTGCAATGAAACCACCAATACGTCAAAGAGAGCATGCATGCTGTTAAAGAATAGTGATAATGCTTAAAAAACTGCCTTGTGAAATGAAAGATACAGCTGTGTATTGAGCTAAAAGAACAATCTTTTGGAGATCTTAATATAAGCCACTGTCTCTACCAGAGTACTTCAAATGGAAAATTCCTCTGAAGCTGATAATTCATGAAGAGACCAAGGCAGAGAAACGATGGGCTAAGAGGGCAGAAATACAGTGGGTGTTCCACACAGATGCACTGAGGGGTGCTTTAGGATGGCACTCCCTCTCTCCTGCTGCACAAATGAGGGAGACTCAGAGAACACGGACCAGGCAACCCTCTTCTCCGCAAGACTTTGCCTCAGGTCTCCCATCAAGATAAAGGGACATAAGAAAGGGTGTTTAAGGAATGTTTTCTGCAACGTGCAAAAAACTGTCAGGCAGGCTAGAGGAGTAAACCAAGGAGGCAAGCGTGAGGACTGGTGTGCCTCTCCTCGGCTGCACTGGAGAACAATTTCAGCTGAGGAAAAGGGGTGCACAGGTTAGGGCAAAGCTGATTGCAAAGACAAGCTTGAGGCCAGGCTAGGGCGTAAAGGGCACTGAAAAGGTAGCAAGTGATGTGAGGTGAAGACAAAATGTTTCCAAGAGAGAGTAAACGGCACAAATACACGGCCTTACTAAAGGGTTCACAGAGGCTGCCAGAGCAGCAGACCACGGGCTTGAGGGTGCAGTGTACTAGGTACGCGGGATGCAAAGAGCAGGAAATGTGGCTGGGTATGCAGCAGGAAGGTGCATGGCACAGCCTGGAGGCCGGCAGGGGAGGGGAGGTGAACCAGGTGAGGAGAGGTTCAGGGCAGGCTGAGGCACAGCACGCTCGCAGGGAGCTGCACGGCAGGGCAGGAGGCTCAGCAGGGGAAGGAGCGGGGAAGGGAGGCCGGCGGTACCTGGGCGTCTTGGCGGCGGCGCTCTCCCTGCGGTCCAGCACCCCGGGCACGCAGTTGGTGAGCTCGGTCCAGTCGGCGTGCAGCCCGCAGCTCCAGCCCGTGGAGAAGCGGGAGAAGAGCCAGGTCTCCCTGCGGTTGGGGCGGTAGCAGGTGCACTTCTTCTGCCCGGGCCGGCAGTCACAGGGCACCTCCAGCCGCACGTTCTGCACCAGGTGGCGGCCGAAGGTGGTGCCGCCGGTCTTCTGGATGTGCAGGAAGACGATCACGTCCTCGCCCTTCATGTCGAAGGCGAGCTCCCGCTCCAGCTCCCGCACGGGGAAGTAGTACTTCTTCACGTAGTGCGGGTCCGGCGTGGGAAAGAGGTCCAGCTCCTCCGAGTAGGAGCGGCCGCTGGGGGAACCCAGGCTCAGCCCCGGCCCCACGTACTGGTACAGGATAAGCATGAAGCACACCGAGACGGCCACGATCAGCAAGAACTTGCTGGTCCTCTCAACCATGGTCCTTCCCGCACGCTTCATGTGTCACCATCTCCCGGGGCTGCCGGCGCTGGGCAGACGGCGGCGGTGCCGGGGGGCGGGCGGCGGAGCTCCGGCAGCGCTGCCAGCGCCTCCCCGCGCTGCTCCCCGGAGCACAGCCTTTCCCCCGGAGCACAGCCTTTCCCCCGGAGCACAGCCTTTCCCCCGGAGCACAGCCTTTCC